>VUQR01036083.1:22350-33749 GCA_015108515.1 Hemichromis elongatus
GCAATTAAGCATTTGTGATAACTGACAATGTGTCTTTCACAACATTGTGGAGAAGATTTGGCCAACTCTTCTTGAATTTTTTTTTTTTTTAATTCAGCCACACTGGAAGGTTTTTTGAGTATGATCAGCCTATTTGAGGCCAAAGTCTCTCAATCTGATTTAAGTCTGACCTTGCTGACTGGGCAACTCTAAAATCTTTGTTAAGGTTTTTCTTTTAGCCCTTCAGAGGTTGACTTGCTGGTGTGTTTCTGATTATTGTCCTGTTGCATAACCCAAGCATGGTTGAGGCTCGGGGCATGCGCTGATGCCTGGACAGAGAGCAGAGTTCATGATTCCATCAGTTACAGCAAGTCATCAAGGTCCTGAAGCAGGAATGTAGATTTAAACCGTCACACTACAGCCACCATGTTCGAGTGTTGCTATGATGTTCTTTCTTTGAAATGCTAAGTTAGTTTTACACCAGATTTACAGGGATGCTAAAAATGTCAGCTTTTGTCTTGTAGTACACTGAATATTTTCCCAAAAGTCTTCATCATCAAGATGTTTTTAGGCAAATGTGAGACAAGCTTTTGTGTTCTTTTGGGTCAGCAATGGTTTTCACCTTTTAAAGCTTTTTTTTTTTATTGTTGAATCCTGACCTTAGCGGACGCAAGTCAGGACTACAGTTCCTTAGGTGTAGTTCAGGGTGTATTTGTAACCACCCGGATGAGTCATCGATGCACTCTTGGAGTAAATTTGATAGACCGGGCACTCCTGGGAAGGCTCACTAGTGTTTCAGTGGTTCATTCTCGAAACCTTAGAAATGTCTTTGTCGACCTTACCAGACTGATAGATGTGACTTTGTTTCACAGGTGTTTCTTTAGATCATGGCATGATGTCTTTTAGCCAACTTCACTGTGTCACACAGGTTCCATTTAAATGATTTCTTGATTCAGCAAGTCTGGCAGTAATCAGTACTGGGTGTGGCTCAGCTTGATTATGTGGTTAATCACAGGTACTTCAGGATTTAACAAGAGAACGGTAATTAGTTTTTCACATAGGGCATTGAGGTTTGGATAGCTTTTTTCCCTTAATAAATGAAATCATCATTTAAAAACTGCATTTTGTATTTACTCATGTTATCTTTGTCCAATACTAATATTTGTTTGACGTAAAACATTTCAATGTGACAAATATGCAAATAACTTTTCACTATATATATAAAACACTTTCATGTAACACAGCAAAACCACATAAATGTCTCGCATTTTAAAAAAAATGCAGTTTGGGTTTGTCTTCTCATAATGATCCCTGTCCGGTTGTTTCTCTTTGTCCTGTTTCTTTCTACAGGCTCTGATATCACAGGTTGACATAAATGTGCTGTTTCTAGACAAATGATTGTTTTACACATATAGCTGTAGCTGCAAAACCCACCATAAGCATGCGCTCCTCACCTCTGAGCAATTTTCCTTCGCCTCTGTCCAATTCTGTGACCGACCGGAATGCTTGGCCAAGGAGTTCAAAGCAGGGAAAGTTCAAAGCTGCACAGATAAAGATGCTCTGTGACATGTGCTTTTTTTAATGCCATGTGATAAAACTGGATGAGTCTTTTCAAAGTGCTCAGCTGCTCTTCATCTTTTTTTTTTCTTTTTTTTTTACTGTGCCTTTGGTGATTTTGACCCCCTTCTTACTTCTTCCTCAGTGGCCGCTGGTGATGCTTTCCTGCTGCATGCCAGGGGCTTTGCATGGCATGCCAATGAACTTTGTGTTCTCTGTATAATGACTTTAGCATCTGTGGTGTCTGTGTGTGTCTGTGTGTGTGTGTCACGTATGTGCTTTGTGTGTGGTTCCATCTTTTCCCCTCTTCATATTGTTTACAGGAAGCACCCAATCCCTTCATCCTATTGCACGGTCACCTCCACATGGTCCACCCCACAAGGGTACAGATTCTGCTGTGATATTAGTAACCCCAGTGTCTGTTGATTAGTTATTGTTTGTCCTCTGTTTTTGTTGGCATAGTTAAAGCAGTGAGAAACTAGATTCAGTGAAGCTTAGTGCATTTAATGTTAACTGTAGCAAAAGCAAAGCATTTGATTGATAGTTATTGGATTGTCCTTTGACCAACAGACCCATGTTAATGGTTGTGTTTTCTCTCGTGTGCTCAGCAAGTCCTTTTGGAAACATTAGCTCCATGATCGGGGAAGACTGGGCCCTGATCAGTTGGGAGTACTGGGGCCCGGAGAAAAACTTTAGTGCACAATACAGACTAAATGACAGTAAGCAAAGAAACACCAACATTTTTCTCAGTTCCATGCATAGGTGGCAAGAGACTCCTACTTCATTATTGGCTTATGCAGGTGAATAGAAATATTGGCAGTCATGCCGATGCTGGCTCTGGCCGATGCAGACCCAGATGTGATAAACAATGCTTTCTGTGATTGGATTGCTAATTGGACGGTGCTGTTATTTGCGTGTCGTTCCCTTGGCAATCTGGCTGGAACGTATGTAAACAAATGTCATAAAAAAGCAGCACAAACATTTTCTGTTATGCCAGCTGAATCTGACTGAAGTGCTCTCCATTGTTTTTATCCACCTGCTGTGAGGATGAACAGCACTGTAGTATGGCTCTCTCACACCTAACGTTGTAATAGATTCACTTAGGAAAAATCACAATAATAGATCATAAACTTGCAAAAATTTTGCTATCAAAAGCATGATTATTGTGGTCATCAGTCACGACACATCTCACATTCAGCTCATTACCATTTGTGTATGTGCAGTGGCCCTAAAAGCTCAGAGCAAAAGAGGATCACTACCAGTTTGATAACGTGTATGGCATTTGGTCTGCAACTATGCCGGCAGTTCTGTGAGGATTTACTTTTTCTTACTTAGACTACTACATGATTTTTACCTGAATGCTACATGTCAGCATCCCATTGTGTTCACTATGGCAATGCAAGGTAGTCTAAAGAAATTTGTGAATATTTCAAAGTTGAAAGTGGATGAAAAGTCAAATGGTAACAGAGGATGGCTTAACCTCCTATCTGAGGGTTTTTCCTTTTAAAAGGGAGTTTTTCCTTCTCACTGTCGTCAAGTGCTTATAGAGAGTCATCTGATTGTTGGGATTCTCTCCATTATTGTACGGTCTTTACCTTACACTATAAAATGCCTGAGGCAGCTGTTCTGGTATTAACCTTTTGTTAAAGTGCTGTATTTATTAATAAAAGCACTTCTTTAATGGGTGAATATGACTTTTAGTGTAAAGCTAGAAAAGCACTTTTTTATGTATTTCAGTTACATTTACCACAGTGTACCACTTTTCATGGCAGTGGAACAAGAAGAACATATATACTTCTTTTTATATCAACCTAATCCAAAATTAGCAAGATTTAAAAATGAGAAAACCCATTAAAACTTTTTTTTTAAATTCAGTATGTTCTAAACGGCACACATATTATCAAAATGGTGAAATGATTTTTCTCACTTTGCATCTTTTCTGAAGTTGCAGTGCATTGAGCTTTCGGGGACACTATAATAATTCATTCATAGACTTAATGGATTTTTTAGAACTCCATGAATATTAACTATTGCCTGCAGCATAATGCCATACCAGTAGATGCTCTTTTCAGACAATTAGTTCCCATAATGTCATGATCTCCATGGCCTTTTTGAAGTTGTGTTCGCTCCTTCAAACATACTTCTCTCGATGAACATAACTCCTGCAGGTGAAAGTGAAGAGGACTGGAATACAGAGTTTGTGAATGGCTCTCAGAACATAACGCTGAAAGGCTTAAAGGGGGGCCTTTGCTATAGGGTGCGTTTGGTTGCTTTGGGTCACCACGACCAAGAATTCCACCACTCCAAGGAGCTATTGGTTACTCTCCCAGGTGAGGCACTTCCTGGATGGTCGCCTCCACCTCGGTGTGGCTGAGCCTGGCCTTTACGCTTTGTCGTGTGTCGCGTATGGAGTAGTTTGTTCTTTTGTACAGTCATACAGAATCGAGCATGGATATAACAGATGTGATGTGGTTGTGCCAGACATGTACTGTAGTGATGTGGACAGAACATACAGCATGATTTTCTGGTTAATGCAAAATGAATGTCAGTCTTGTACTGTTGGGAATTTTAGAAGTGGACTTTTAATATAGAATTTCAGTCTGTAATATCACACATGCTAACATAGGTTGCGAGTCACTGTCTGTGTGTGTGTGTGTCTGTAATTCTGTGTACATGTTAAACATTAACGTTAAAGTCTTTGTCAGTAATAATATGCAATCTTGATTCATAATATCAGATAGGATACCTGCTCAAATAAAGCGTTACGCTGACTTGATCTTCCATGTTTGTTTTAGCACATATTGTGGAAGAATTTTGCTGTTTTCCCTCGCTACTGGGGATGTTAAAATATTGCAAGTGTAAATGTTAAGTCTTTCTCCCCTTCTCTGGACAGCTGTGGCAAGCAGACAGGTGGACATCGCCACTCAGGGATGGTTCATTGGCCTCATGTGTGCAATTGCTCTGCTCATCCTGATCCTTCTCATTATCTGCTTCATCCAGAGAAATAAAGGAGGGAAGTACCCCGGTGAGTAATAGCACAATCACCACAAAAAAAGGTCTGTTGTTTCTAACAACTTTATTTAAGCAGAACTTTTTAAAACGCACAGTTACAAAACTGCTACATAGTTTGGATCAAACCATTCGTTAAAGAAGAATACATCTCATGTTAATGGAGAATGTTTTTTGTATTCATATACTTTATTAATTGTTATCAGATTCACACATTATTCAGTTTTAATGAACGCATAAGTAACAGTCAAGTTTCATTAGTCCAGTCATAAAGAGTGAAAACCATACCTCATTCTTATTTGGCCCATTTTCCCTTCAATCCACCTCCTAGTGTTCCTGGTGTTTTAGCATAAGTCCTGTTCTGACCACTTGCATGTAACCACAAACTTGGATTGAAAACATCAACTTCTATGTCACAGTGCTGTTGCTCTCTTGTTGAGAGCAGGGACCACACTGTGGTTTCTGATTGAAAGACTGCACAGTGTCCACAGTCCGAAGGTAGGGCATCAGATCAGGAGGGCAACCAGGAGCATGCCTGGCATGTTTATTTGTTTAAGGCATCTATAGGGGTCAGATGGGCGGACTGTCTTAGGCATTTGTACACTGTCAATTCACAAGTGTCAGACAGTCAACACATTATTTTGTGCAACATCTCAGAGAACATTCAGACACGAACTGTGAAGTATATGAGCAGTTTCAGGTCCTTTTGTCCATATCAGTTAAAGCATAAAGTCAGTCAATTCCCTCAGTAATGTAAATTAAAATTTGCTGGTCAGAACAGACTTTACAGTGAAAGAACCAAAAAAAAAGCATCTGGACTGGAAGAAACAGTCTACAGGTACACAAAGAGCTGAGCTCGAAGTTGAGTTAGGACAAATTTAGGTTTGGGTATGGTTTTTGATTTTCATCAGTGAAGTTGAACAACCTTCTTCATCATATCTCTTAAGAAATGTGTTGTTTCTTACATTTCTTTAAAAGCCAGTTTCTCTAAATTGCTTCCTGTATCTCACCAGTCAAAGAGAAGGAGGATGCCCACACAGACCCTGAGTTCCAGCCCATGAAAGACGATGACTGTACTTTTGTGGAATACAGGTGAGAGAAAGTGCCCCAGCCTTTGGAGTCCCCAGAGCACATTGTACCCATCAACCACTTGCCCCGTGTTCCCACTTTCTTTCCTAAATCTACACATTGTGCTGGAGCTCTGCACTCCCTTCTTCTTTTTCTCAACCCTTACAACTAATCAAAAAACCCCAAAAACATCCAGAATCACCATTAACAGAAAGTCAAAACAACAAGAGGAAGTAACCCAGTCTGATCTTCTACCACCACGAAGTAAAAGTGTTTTTTTTTTCTGGGTTCTGGGACACCATGGATGCTGTTTGTGTTGGACTTTATGTGTGTTTGTTTTGAAATTGTGGTGTCATTTGAGAAGCAGGATTCTTCAGGTTCAGGGTTTAGGATGTTTTAACATTACAAATAAGACTTTCAGGAAAAAACCCTATAAGCTACTTTCATTTACAACACATCCTTAACTGACCCCAAGCTTTGAATTTCATTCAACTAATAAGCTAATCATATACATTGTATGTATAGTATACTATAATATATATATATATATATATAGTATTAACACGTTGCCTAGTGTATTGCTACTTACAGTACGTGACCCTGATTGGATTGAAAATCTCTGAAATGGTCATTACTGTTAACTGTACTTCAGTTATCCAGCTATGCTTGTTAGCATCCTTTTTCTAGGCTGCTTCTTCAATCACATGCAGAATACAGAAAAATGAAGCACTTTACTTCTGTAAAACTAGCATTTTTGAATATTGTTTTTTTATAAGTGAATTTATAAGATGGTCTTGCTTTTATATTTTATATTCCTTTTTGTATTATGTATACATGAATATGTTCTATGGATTTTATGTGAGACAGAAGATGTGTGATAAATACATATCAATAATTATATATAAAAATGTGATGAGCATGGTTTTAAGATTTGATATCATGTATGAAATTTTGCTCTAGGCAATAATGTGTTGAATGGAAGTATTGTTTATATATATATATATATATATATATAAATAGATATATACAGATATACATTATATAGATGCATATGGGTCTGTTATCAAATTGTCAGCACACTTGAGGGAAACAGTCAAAACCGAGAGGACCGAGCTGGTTAATGCGTTTTACAACAGGCCAGTAGCCATTCTTTAATAGAAATAATTTATGATTGGTGTTATTCTAGATTTTATTTTTGTGGGAAAAGATCAAATCAGCAGAATATTAGTCTGTCTCAAACTACTGCCCAATCCTCCAGCTTATCTATAGGTCTCCACTCCAACTCTTACTTTTCCACTAAAGACTTAAATTTCTAAAAACAGGTTACTTTAACTTTAAAGATCTTCTTAAAATAGCTGACTACTATAGTTTATAAGGACTAGTATGGTATCTTAGAGAGTGTATTTTTGGGGTTGGTCATTTTCAGTAGCCGGTTTGTTTTGCTTGTAAGTATGCACTGAATCGGGATATGAATATGTGGGAATCAGCTTAATAACAGAGTTCATGTGGCTCATGTGGCTCAAAAAAGGGTTGATATATTTTTAAATCTAGAATACCACCAGTCTGTAGACAAATCACAAGGCAAAGTGTATAAATATTATAGTGCCTTTGTGAGAGTATTCTTTATATCCATGCTGTTTCATTACACTCAGCTGGAAGCTTACAGTATGTCAATAAAGGCATTACTTAAGTCAACTGAGCTGTTCTTATTTGACTGCTGGAGAGTATACTGTATTTTTAGATCAATCTGTACTTGAAAGTAGCACATTTGCCTGTTAAAATGCTAGACTTACAGGAATATAAAATGTAGGAATATGCGTGATGTCGTCATCCTAACGCAGGAGGTTTAGGTCTCAGGAAAGGTAAGAGCGATGATGGGGATTGGTGGGGGTGAAGGGTCATTGTTTTGTAAGTCTAGCATGTGTAGAGGGTCGGTGGGTAATTAAGTCACTGTGGAGAAAAATGCTTGCTATCTTTCACAGCTGTCATCGTGTGTAATATTTTGTCACAAAGCCTTCATTATGTGCAGCGCTTCGAAAAACAAGCCGTCAGCAATCTGTGGCTATTCTGTTCCCATCATGTCCCTTAAATGCTTTTGCATACCATTTATTGTATTTGGAGGTTTTGGAGCATCTCAGCATTGTGACGGCTTTGTGGTCTCATTGGTGTACAAGTCATGTATATGCAATGTTCTCAACTATCTGATACCCAAAGAAAACTTTCTTTGCGGACTTTCCATGCATTTTTGCCAATTTCTGATTTATAGTCGTGCTTGCTTTGGGGGGAGGGATACTTGGCTGAAACTGTCCTTTATTCACATCATTTCATTGGATTTTCTGTTTTTCATCACAGTCTCTGCCTTGGGAGAAAAATGCTTTTGTCAAACAGCACATTTACCACTTCATATTTGGTTTCAGGGGGAATTTGAAAAGGGTATGATTGCTTGAGTTTATTCCCCCGTTGCCTGATGGAAACCAGCTAATCATTCATGGCTAACATTTTTTAGACATGGAGCAACCCGAATGTATTTCTTATGCATTTCATTGAAATGTATTTTGCAGTATATTAATATGCATATAACATCTTTGCCATTATCTACCTAACTTAAGGGTAGGTGGTGGTAAAAGTAACAATTGGCTCTTCTATGCTCCATCTAAAAAAAAATGATCACTACTCTCCTTATTGCATCTGTCACATCATCTCACCTGTAACGCCTGCATGTTATTTTCTCCTTCAGTGACAATGAGGACCATAAACCTTTAAAAGGGAGCCGCTCGCCGTCTAATGGGACAGTTAAGAGAGACGACAGTGACGACAGTTTAGTTGACTACGGTGAAGGAGGAGACGGACAGTTCAACGAGGATGGCTCCTTTATCGGGCAGTATAGTGGAAAGAGTGCCAGTAGGGACACTGCTGAGGGCCACGAGAGCTCGGAGGCCCCATCCCCTATAAAAGCCATGAACTCCTTGAACTCTTTTGTGTAACCAGTCAGTCTTAACAGAACAGTGCGGGGTGATGCACTGACTACTCACGCTCCCTCAATCCCTACATCACTGTTACAGGGCTGTCCCAACACTGCATGGCTTTATAATCAGCTCCACACATGAAACATAAAACTCATTAAAGACGTTTATGTTTTCACACGGGCGTCTAATGGAGAAGCTTGGAAAAGCTTAGCTAATTATACCGTGAGCGACATTTAGGAAGTAAATAGCTCAGCCATAACTCTAACAGTTCATGACAGTTCCATAAATCCATATATTAATCAACAATTTAATATTAACAACTGTTGCATTTTACCAGGAATCTGATATGGACTATGCAGTTAATGTGTGAACTATATTTGTTTGTGATGATGGTTGTTATGTTATCTAATGTTCAATAAGGGGGCATTGTCTACAGTAAATTTCCAATACTCCATGTATATTTTTTTCCAACACAGAAACTTGTACCTGAGAAATGCAGTGTAATCTATTACATTAATGCAATTCCCATGGTGCTTTTACAAGGAAGATGTTGTACAGCGGCGTATGTAAAATTACATGTAATGAAGTGAACATTCTGCACAGCGGAATTTGAGAGCAGTGCACATGTTGTAATTCAGACTGTTGCATTGATACGTCCTCATCTGTCGTGGCTGTCACACTGCGCCAATGAAGGAGGAAGCTAAAGTGCTGCATGGCATGTCACGTGACCTCACGACCTTTGCCCTGCATGTGACCTCCTCTTATTGTGCTTGATCTGAAGGCCAGTAGGGAATAGCTGTTGGTGTGATAGCTTGCTTCAGCCCCTCTAAGTGCTCCTTCAGCAGGTAGTGCCTTTTCTTCAAAGCGGTGATTCACTTGCAAAGTCTCTTTCTGGCCTTCAGTTTCTGAAACAGAGACAATGGGAGAAATGCAGAAGTCACATCCAAGGATGGATAAGATAAGCATGAGAAGAGCACCCTGTGGATGGACGAATAATTAATACGCGCTTGTCTTTTTTTTTTCTTTTTTTTTTTGTTAAAAAGCACGGGCTTTGATTAGTTTTAAAAGTAAAACACACTACACAGGTTTAAATGAAAACATTGTAAGAACCACCACTGATGTATAAATGCCTGCAATACCTAGTAGTATTTCTGCAGTTCATGGATATCCGTGTTTGTGTGGTTGTGGACACAGCACATTAATTCAGCTCCTATTAAGCAAAAGTTGTTCGCATTTACTAACTGCTCTTGAGGGCCTTTGGATGGGATCAAGATTTCGTTTTTCTTAACTTGCATCAAGTTTTATTTTTTTTTAAAGACATGTAGAATATTTGTTGAAATTGTAAATACCTTAATTGATTGTACAGGGACAAGCAGCTTTTACAGCAGTCTAAGCGACGATATCATGCACGATATGGCTTAACTTGTTGGTAGGAACATTATAAATATAGTCAACTTATATATATATATATAGTATATATATATATATATATATATATATAACATATTCGTTTATACTTGCTGTGCACAGTGTACATTGTACTGTAACTAACTGGACAGAAAATTGCATATACAGTAAAATTCTTATTGCTTTCTGATTTGAATGCCAAGTTATATAATCCTGCTGTTTTACAGTGTCAATATCATGATGCACAAATTATATTATTCTGATTTGTACTGGTTCTGCTCAGTCCCAATATACTTCCAAAATCATGCTCTTTTCTGACAGTATTGCAACCGTTTTGTTTTTTTTCCGGGGTGTTTTGTATTTAAGGATCAGATTTGTACTAACAGACTCTTTCTTTATCTCTATATAATATCTTTTTTTCCTTTTAGTGAAAGTATGAAACTCAAGCTGCAGGAAATAATGAATGAATAAATAACTATCTGTTTTCAGACTTAAAAGGCTATTGCTCTTGTCATGTTGTGAATGAATTTAAATTCAGTACTCTATAACAAACACTGAGTCTTAATTGCTACATAATGTATCCATTTATGATTCCACTCATAACAATACCACATAATAAAAACCACGTACCATTTTCAGTTTGGCTACTGAAATCACTTTAGTGAGGCTTCTAAAAGCTCAGATATGTAAAAAGGTAAAGCTTCATATTGTGATCTGTTTAATAGGTGCTAGTTAATAGACAATAAGTAGTTAGTTGAACTGTGTTAATAAAATACCATTGTTAACATGATAGATTCAATTTTATTCATATAGCACCAAATAACACCAGTCATCCCAAGGTGCATCATATTGTAAGGTAAAAACCCTGGGAGGAGGAGCCATCTGCCACGACGGGTCGGTGGTGAGGTGAGGGAGACAGAACAAAAGGTGCACTGTGGTAACCCAGGGTTTAATAATAACTAATGATTAAATGCACACAACTGCATAAACACATGGGCTATGAAAAGACGTGAGTTAATAAGAAATGCTCAGTTCATCACATGAGGCCCCCAGCAGCCTAGGCCTATTGCATCAGAACTAAGGGAGGGTTCAGGGTCACTTCATCCGGACATAACTGTGAGCTTTATCAAAAAGGAATGTTTTTAAGCCTAATTTCCCATTCTACTTTCAAATACACTAAGAACCACAAGTAATCCTGCAGTCTACGAGTGAAGTACTCTATTGGGATGATGTAGTACTATCAGATCTTTAAGAAAACATTGAAGACCTTGTATGCAAGGAGAAGGATTAAAATGCTCTTAACGGATTTAACAGGGAGCCAGTGAAGAGAAAATCACCAGAACCGGAACAGAGTCCAAAATTCCTCACAGTGTTCTTCACAATTTTTTTTTTTTTTTTTTTTTGCATTTTTTT
>VUQR01036083.1:37214-50870 GCA_015108515.1 Hemichromis elongatus
TGAGCTCATATGGTGGGAGTTTTTACTGAACAAAAATTAGTGTTTTGTTCTATTGATTTGGTATCAACTATCTGTAAAAACCCATCCCCCATTTTTTTTATTTTTTATTTTTATCAAGATTACACCAGGATAATAACCTTTCCACACCCTGATTCTTATTCCCTGTGCACCCCCGACTAGATCCCATGTGTATTTGGGTTGATGGGTGGGGGTTACCTTTGCACGGGCCCCTGTGGAGATCATGGAGGCTAAATCACATTTACACCCCCCCCCTCCCCTTTCTCCTGTGCCTCCTTCATATCCCTCCTTCCTCCTCCCCCTTTGCCAAGCAGATAGATGTGAGCCACCCATTCTTTCCAGGCAGCGGGGTGTTTGCCGTTCCTCTTATCTGCCCCAGATACCGACCTTGTAACATCCTTATTCACCAGCAGGATCTGTCTCTATTTGCACTGCCATGTTGTAAGAGGAACAAAAGTGTTTGTTCTGGGCTTGAATACAACTAGTGCTTGGATAACCCTAATACAAATTTATATCCTTTTGGGCCATGTATTACACTACTCTATTTGGCTGCCATAAATGTCTTCAGTCTTACCAAGTCCCTTTGGCTTGGTGATTTTCTATGGGGTGTCATGATTTTAATGACACATCCACTGAGTTGCCATCTGAAAGGAAACAATCCCTTCTTGATGAAAAGTCTGAATAATAACTATGTCTCTGGGGAACAAAGCTGCTACACTCAACTTGATCTTCCTTTTACATTGAGGGCCATACCCTCAATGTAAAGTCCGTTTCTGATCACATTAAAAAAAGAAGAAGGCATAAAAAAAAAAAACTTCTTTGATATCTTAGCCAGTGAGGCTAAGTCCTTCAATTAATTCTGCCCTGCTCTTTCTCAAGGATTCCTGCATTATTTATAGACTTCTGCCACTGCAGATTATTATTTGGCGTTTGGTGTTTACATCCAAGATTTAGATTTAATCCCAGGGGATTGAGATGGTTTCATGTTTAGACTGACACATGGGCAAGGCGTTGTAATTAGTAGAGGTGCCCTTTTGATATCAGCCTGATGAACAACAAGCTGACAGTTAATATGCAGGCTGCTGTCACACTCGTTTTTCAGCAGTGTGCAGAGACACAGATCAATTTATCTGTCCAAGATTTAATTTTTTTTTTTTTTTTTTAGTTTAGCTGCACACCCAAAACAGCAGACTGAATTTTCCCTTTGTGGCACAGCAAAAATCATCTGACAAAAAGATCAGCTTCCAAGTGCACGTATGCATTGAAAAATAAACAGTATTCCATAGGAACCAGCTCATCTTTATTTGTGGACACTCTTCAGAATTTGTAAAGCAGAACTGATGATTGGTGAAGGGCTGAAATATGTATTTATTAGTCTGTGTTTTTACTTGAAGGCAAACAAAATCAATTTTGATTCATTAAAACTGGTCTCAAAGTATTCGACAAATCCTCTATGCAGCAAAAGCAGAACAAAAGATAAGATATCATAGAGAAAGTGTTAACTGATGGAATCAGGTGTATGAGACTGGTCCAGTTAGGACTGAGACCACTGAAGGTTAATGTTGGCATCAGGTGACTAATGGTAAAGAGGGAGAGAGGTTAACCAAATCTAGAAACAGGAACTTCTGGGGTTTGTTTTTTTGGTGTGCCACCAGTGATGAGCTGTAGGAAACTTTCATGGAATTAATACATACAAATGCTTAAAACATGTAGGTTATTTAAGAACACATTTTCGGTGCTACCCAATTCATTATTCATCCCGTTCACTATTTAAAAGCAAACCCCTCTCTGCTCATATTTCCACCAATTATTACACATACGTTTATATCTGGGACAGAATCCAAGGAGAGTAAATCAGAGTTAAAAGAGTAGTAAGTGTTGAACTGAGGCAAACGCTTAGAAGCTAAAAACTACTTCAAATGAGCTTCATTTACAATGTGTGCTGGATGTCAGAATATGCTGCTGATTTGAAATATCTACCACTTCATTTACTTTTTCTTAAAGGGAATTTGAAAAAAATCTATAAAAATCTATGAATCATAATCTCCATCATCTAAATCAAGAAGAGATCTAAAACTTCCGAGTAGGCGACAGAATAAATTATTTTAATACATCCCCTTTATACTGTCATTTTATGTTAAATAATAAATAAAGGAAAAACTTCACAGGTTGCTCTGATCTGATCTGAAAGTGGTCTGGGCTTCACTGCGGGGTCCACTGTGGTCATGTGGAACGAGCAGGTCTAGCGCCCCCCTAAGTCAGCAGCCATAACCCTTCTTTCAGTCCAAGGGGACAGGACCGCGGCTCCGTCAGTTTCTTTCCCTGATCTTGAGCGCCCGGCGATGCGGTGCTGAGCAGGTGTGAGCATCCTGAAGGACACGACGGACGGACGCAGTTGCCCGCTACGCAAGGTAAGGACGAGGAGAGTGCTGAGCAGACAGCGTGAGAACTGATTTTTTGACATTATTTCAGAAGAAGCCGGGTGCAGCTTTTTTTATTTGACAGCTGGGAAATCAGCGTTGTTTACAACAGGCTGAGTGGGATGCGCGGATGAGATTGCGCTCATTGAGCCGCCCGCAATGCAGAAATTTATAACGATTTGGACGCGAAAAAGACACAAAAAAAAAAATCAAAAATAATTTAAGAATTTAGTGCATGTAGATGCAGACAGATAACGTGATCAATATGATCGCGGCGTGTGTGGCGGGGATGCTGGTTTTATAGCATCTGCACATCCTGACCTCCCAAAACACTCGATGGTGGGTTCGTGATGTGTTTCCCCCCTTTTTTGGAGCATCTGTTTTGAAGTAATAAGTCCGAACATATCAGTCAAAATAAATAAAAACACGCCAGAGGCCATATCCTGGTAGCGCCGCACATACCGATGATGATTCAAACTACTGGCTGCCTCGCAGCCAAGAAATTAAGAAGAAGCATCCGTAAACACTTTGATCAGGGGTGGGAGCATAACCCAGGTCCCGGTTTCAGCACCACGGTTGATTGAGACTAATGCTTCGGCTTCTGTATGTCATCTTTACCAGCAGACGCTTCGCAGTGGCTCATTGCAGGGTTGTTCTATCGGGTGCTGGAGACAGTGTCATGGGCGCGTCCTGACTCACCAGACTAGGTTTTAGTGGAGAGGAACTGCTCATGCTATGTTGGTAAACTCGGGGTTAGAGACTTAACAGGGGCTTTTGGAACATTTATAAGGAGATTTCCTACATGGAGAAGAATAAAAAATGTGTATAAAATTGCACTCATGGGAGACATAGTCCTACTATGTATAAAATTATCCCAGATATGATGATTCATGTCATACATTGGTATTCTGCATATATATTTGGAGAATATTGTAACCTACGAGCTCATTAATTGAAGCAGCGGCTTAAGTCTGGCAAAAAATAGTTGACATCGTTAAGACTGCCTGATCCATGTCTCCATGACTACTGAATAACTTTATGTCTTGGTGTTTACACTGCTATAGTATTCTTAACCATAGTAAATAGTGGCCCCAATGAACTGCTTTGAGTGGAGGGCAGAGCAAAAGATGTTTTAAGCAGCCACAACTTTGTATTATGTGGTTCACGGTGTAATTACTCAAGGTATTTTCAGATTATTTGCTGAGGTTTGAAAATCCTATCTTTGAATAGGCTAGGTATTTCTGGCCCAGATTTCCATTCTGACTTTGTTTACACCATTCATTGCAAGTGTAGGATTGTTCACTGTGTGCGTCCTGGCTGAATCAGAGCTCTAATGTGACACAAAATGTCACAGGGATTCCATTGGCGCTTGTCAGGTGGAGAGCTTTATGAATCTTGTAAGCTTGCTGCTGTTAATGCATCCTGCTCTACCCCGTGGACACCCCGAGGACAGACACTCTCCTCCAAGTGAATGAATTTACTCTTCTCAGAAGCAGGCTATCCTAGTGTGTGCAAAGTAGCATCTTGCGTTTTATCCCCTGGCTACACAGCAAAATGTCTCTGTTCTGAATTTTGAAATAAGCTGTTCTCTGCCAGCACACTGGCCCGGCGGAGCTGCGTGACGAGGCCGGCTTTACATGCCACAGTATCCTGTAAGATGTCCCTGGTTTTTTAATGCGTGTCGGCGTCACAGGACATTAGTGTCACAGTCGAATAACTCGACATAAACATGCACTTACAGTGCTTCTGCTTTGGTTTGAAGCTTCAGTCACACGTATCTGCAATGTGTTGATGTAGACAGGTGAACCTCACCTGAGGCAGAAGGTAGAGCTGCCCTGAAACTTTGCTTCACTCAACATCTAAATTGTGAATACAAGAATGAGGGAGAGAAATGCCCTTTTTATTATCTGGGATTTAGTTTTTTTTATTGCAGACATATTAAGAGACTTTTATATGAAAACAAGGAGATTTTTTGTTCATTCCCCTTGTCCTTAAAACACTGCTGTCTTGATATGAGCATCAAAAAGAACCTTGGATGTTTTCCATCTAAGATTTGAGAGTCCTTTTAGATTGATTAGATTAGATTGTTTCCAGATGTCCTTCCAAAGACTTGCGCTACAAATTCCTGGATCCGAGCATTAGCCTAACTGAAGAAGATAGATTTGGCCTTTGATATTCTCAAAAACCCGCTAAACTGATTGGCAACAATGGCATTTGGCGGCATTAGGGCAAGTTTGTTAGATGCTGTTTGTTCTCTTAGATTGAGTGCCGTGTCAGCTGCAATGAAGAGAATACATCTTGTAGACTCTTCTCATTGTAAGGGTGAATGTGCTACGAGAGGATGCAGCAGCACGAGACAGCCCATGACGTTGAACGCTGTGCGAGGACCACACGCACAAACACAGCCCTTTCATGCTGTCTTTGCTGTAAAAGTGCTTCTCTGTGTCCTGCTGCCAAAACGTGAAACGCTGTCGTCTTGATGCTTCCCATAGATTGCTCAGCAATTTACACACCGGCAATCAATAGCGAGATTCACTAATGGTACAGTGGTGAGGCGGAGAGACATGACGTCTTCTGTGCTTGCCTGGAGACAGACCTCTCTGTTCATAGTTGAGAAGGAGAATGGGCTTCAGTATCCATCTGCCATTCTTGGCTGTCTGAATACAGTTTTCACTAGGCATGCCACTGATTCTGCCAGTGTGTACTGCCTCCTGCTCTCTCCATGCTTTTTATCATATAGATCCTATATAGGAAGACAGCACTAGCAAGAAGTCATAAGCATATTGGATATTTGCACACCACGTGTTGCTAACCCATCTAATTTGTGCAATTCTATAAAGCTAATGCAAGTGTAATTGTATTCAGCTACACTTACAATGTTGTAATGGGATGATATTTTAGGGTTAGATTTTTGTAACGCCAATAGGGAGATATAAGAGCCGCGTAGGTTAGAACTGAAATGGATCACTTTGTTTTTGCTGGTTTTGTCTACTCAGATGTAAGAAGTTAGTGTTTTTTGTCAGATGTGATATCAAATTGAATGCGGTGTCTAACACCTTAGTCCAAAATCTTCAGTTAGGTTAAGTCCTGTTTAGTGAGAAGGCCAAAGCATATCATTATAGACTGTATATAAAAATGGATACAGGCTGCTTAAAGGCAAGCCTGCAATCTTTTTAATGTCCAACAGGTGGCGACTCCCCTGGTAGCAAAAATCTGACTGCACAAGTCTCAGGAAAAGATCCAAAATAAATAAATGAGTTTATGGTTTAACTCAATAGTTCCAAGCCTTATTTAATACAACAAGCCGCTATCATATGGTCATGCATTGTTCTCTCCATTAGATCCAACCCTGGCTCATTACAATTTGATTCAGAAATCTAATATTGGAATTACTAAAACACTTAGCTCAAGGTTTCAAAGCAGGAATCCACAAACCAGTGGGTGACATAATGACATAAAGCCATATTTGATAAATACTTCATCCCTTTTTCACATGCAATATTTTCATATATAGTGTACATCATGCTGTTTTGGTGGAGACATTCTCATCATCCAAGAGCCCATTCCTACCAAGACAAGACATGTCATTGATCACATCAGCTTGTGAGATTTGCAGTGACCTTTTTCTGGTGACAAGAAAACCCAATCCATGTTAGCAAAAGACCCCACACAGAAATACAGAGCCACAAAACCCCCTTGCTGTAGTTTAGTCCTGCAGCACTCATTTACAACTCATTTACTTACAGCACTACTGTTACTCATGTGAATCTGATGGTAATAATGCTCCAGGAAGCTGCTTATTTCTAATTCCTAGCCAATGCTGCCTATGAACAATTAATCATCTACCCTGGACTTAGCTTGTATGATTTTTAAAATGTGACTGACTCTCTAGCAAGATATGATTTGCATCTGGCATGTCTACTTCATGATAAGAAAAAGAGGCTACAGCCTGCATAAATGGCCTTCTGTCAGTTTACACAAATGCAGAACAATGCTAAAGATAAAAATAGATTTATTTGATATCACCTGCTAAATGATATGTCTATTTATAGCGTTGAAGATCCCGATGAAGGACAAAGATAGGAAAACAAAAAAGGGATGACTTACTTTTAAAAATAATTTAATTTTAATAATAATAATTTTTAATTTTCACCTGTTGTATAGCTATTCTTCTTCTTGTAATCTATGAGACTCTGCTAAGTGCTGAGTTGGCTCAAGTGGTTCTTCTGGTTTGCTTTGTGAATGCAGACTCGAGTGGTTTAGTTCTAAAGATATAGAAATAAGTTACCCTCAAGATATACATATATATATAGATAGATAGATAGATAGATAGAGAGAGAGAGAGAGAGAGAGAGAGAGAGAGAGAGAAAATTAGTTATCTTCTTCTAATCTGTGTGAGTCTGCACAAAGTTGCAAGCGTCTTTAGTGACTCATGGTTCTTCCTGGTTATCGGTCTGCCCAAAGTGATGTATAACTGGCAGGAAGATAAACATTATCTTAATTTTCATTAAGATAATGCAGACCAGACAAGCAGTTAGCATCAGGTATCTCCCCCTGCCACTCAAAAAGGGTGGCTATTCATCAGTGTTATCACATGCACACAGAATGAGTAGAAGAAGAAGAGCTATCTTTAGACTTTTGCGGTAAGTTGAGTAATTTGGGAAAAAAAAATAAAGATACATTTTTTTCCATTTACATTTACAAAATTTGGAACTGGGAACTTCAGCCATTTTAACTATTTTTTTTGAAATGGTATTACTAATTTTGCACTTTGGATCTTCATACTTTACTTTTAGAACATCTGTGCCTCATAAAATATATATTTTTTACAGCAAGTTGATGATCTTGGTGACATTTAAAGGGAGTTTAAATCTATAATTAGGTTAAATCTGACAAGATCTCATTTCTTTTCTCTGATGTTTCACTTGGTTTTCTCTCAGATATTTTTAGGCTTTATAATCAAAGTAAATCTTATGGGATTTATCCAGTCAATTAGAGCAAGATTATAATTGTGTGCTCCTGTGAACAGGAATTTTCTTTTAGGTTATTTCTGATAATATTTGTCTTCCTTCATTATGGCGCCAGCCCTAAACATTATTTGTTTCCCCATTAGCAGAGCAACCCTTATCTATCTTGACAGTATTTGATTTATGCAGTTCATTAAATAGTTCATTACAACTTAGTTCTTTTCAGCTTGTATTTAAGTGTTTAGTATTTAATAATAATAATAAAGAGTATAAGCTATCAATTTGCAAGGTTACCAAGTTCAGAGGACAGTTTTTCCTAATTGAGTAGTCAATTTCAGACCTCTCATTGTGACTGGGTCTTAATTAAACCACTTTTTAAAGTCTCAGATTGCCCCCTTTTCCATTTAGCTAAGCAGAAATATTATGTTACACACAGTGGACTCACTTGCCACGTGGGAGCCTAGAGCCATCTGTTTTTGCACCTTTGTAGGTGTAGTCAGATACTTTGTTTACAGGGCTGCTGAGAAACTGTGCAGCCAAACAACTCTATGCTCTGTTTCGGTCCTGTACGAGATGTCTTTCGATTTCGATTGCAATTTGAAAATCATCAGAGTGTGTCTGATGTATTCACTGGGATTTTTAACCAGAGGTTTACAAAGACAATCTAGTTTACAAGGAAATTTCCAATCTTTTGAGATTTTAATTTATATCACTGTGTTACAAAGCATGTTAATAAATTGCAAATCGTAAGGAATCAGAAGCATTTTGTGAAGAAGAAAGGATGTCTTTTGGCATAGAGCAGAGATGTTTTGCATGATTAAAAAGTTGGGAAAAAAAATCATTTTTTGCCAGCATGTTTAGACTACATAACTAGGTTACATTTCCCCCATAATCTACACAAAAAATCTTGAGGAACTGAATTTAACCCTTATGGTTTCCCACAGGTTCACTGCTTTGGGTTAGCAGGTAAACTTACAGTTGGCTAACAAGTTTTTATGAACTAAAAGGGGAGGTTTATACCGATGTGTGCACACAGATTGTTGCATCTTTTTAGTATGCTTGAAGTCCACTTGGATGCATGCATAGCTGGTGCCCTTGTAGTGTAGTGGGATGAACAAATCAGTGTGATCACAATAAATTGGAGGTTACCGGGGTGAAAGCTCAGCGTCTCACGTGTACTCTTCGATGAAGATATTTTTACCACTCTGACCAAAGTGGATCCTCGGGTACTCACCGATGCAAAAAGTATAACCCTAGCTTCACCCTGTCTCTGCTCTTTTATGCTCCGTGCTTCACTCCAACTCTCTCACTCACAAACAAGGTGAACTAGACTCATACACACTCAGGGGAACAGCAGATCATAGGAGAGAAACTAGCACAAATGTAAATGCCGGGAGTACTCTCAGACTGAGCTGAAATAAAATGAGCGCACATAGATTTAGTATACAATTGAAACATTAAATTTTTTTGTCTGCTTGGTGGAGCAGGAGGACGGGGTCGTGGGAAAACACTGAAGCGATTTAATCAGTGTTCATTATGAGCGTGTGAGAGTTAAACTTTAATTGCTTGCACTGTTATGTTATAGTGCTGAGGAGAAAGAAGTTGGTGGACTGAATGCCCCCTATTAGGTATGAAAGTGCCTTTTTCGCTGGGGCCTAGCTGCTCTTGGGGCCTTTGAGCAAGGCCTGTTGCTATGGTGCTGGGAGCATGTGTGGAAGACAAGAACTCAAATTCATCTGCATGCTAGTTCGGCCTGCAAGGCCTCCAAGCATGACTACACTCTTCTCCATATAGCACTGCCTTTCATGTATACTATATGCTGTTTTTCATGCTAGCTGACTAAAAGCTGTCTCAAGGTGATGATGCATGCACTGTTGCCTTGACAGCATACTAAACCGGAGCTATGAAAGCTATGGAAAAACAGTGGCCTGTTGGAGATGACAGAATGAGAGGGTCAGTGAAGATTTTTGCATTAACCCAAAGTGTCCTTGGTAAAATGTATCTTAGTTCTTTAGCTTATTGGACCCTAAACTTTGGGATGAGGGATTGTAGAAGTGTAAGTAATAGAAGGCTAATAGCAGAAAGAGCCTCGAGGGAAAGGCTTCCTGGTACGTGGCTCGAATACTGAAGAAGTTGATCTCTTAGGAAGCCTAATTATACGTTTAGGGGCACCCTGTTTTTCCCCTTTCTGGACAGCTGGACAGCTAAATTGTTTGTGGATCAATAGTTTAGCTTCCTATTGGCTACACAGAGTGAGTGAAGTGCATTTAAACTCAAGAAATCCCATTACCCTTGACAGAGATGGGAAGTATAACACTAGAAGCCTCAGCAACTGCTACTGGATTGTCCATTATTCATTCTGTTCTGTTTGTTTACTGCTTAGACTACCCATACTAATGTTACACATATGATCTGGGGCTTTCTGTTTCCATTTTCACTTCTATTAGATTTAATTTGTAAGTTTTGGTCAGAATTATACATGCAATCATGGACATAAAAGTCATGGTAATTTTGGGGGTTTTAGTGTTTTGTGTCTAGATGATTTCAAACGATTGTACATGAGGCATCATTAATGGCTTTAATAAAATTAGAATTTGGTGTACAAGTTTGAAATCATTTTTGTTTTGCTTTTTCTCTAATACATATAGGATTAAAAGTATAATTACAGAGCCAAAAGGGAACCTCTGCCTTCAATATTAGGTTAAATGTACCTTTGCGAGTTGCACATACTTGCTCCAGATCTTTCTGATAGCCACCAACAAGCTTCTGGTATAATTATTGCTGAACATTTAACCAGTCTTCATGGGAGAATTAGTAGAGTTTTATTAAACTGGTTGGTTTTCTGACATTAACACTAAAGTGAAGATCACACATTTTCAATAGCGTTGAGGTCAGATTTGGGTAAGGCCATTTCAACAGCCTAATGTTAGCCTGCTTTATCCATTCCAGAACCATTTTTGATATGTGTTTGGGTTCATTGTCCTTGTTGAAACACCGAGTTGTGTGTAAGTTTCAATTGTAGCTGTTGTTTTAGCTGTTGATTTGAGGTGAAGTCAAATTAGGAAATCATTATGCTTCTTCATAATACCAAAGTCTGGGTCAGATACCTTCAAATTGCAATTGCTTAAAAGTGGCTCACTGAGCTTGAATGCCCGTCCCAAAGCCTCAACTGACCTCAGCCCTATTGGAAATTTGCAGACTTAAAAGCAGGGTTGATCTTCAAAAAACAACTAATTTTACTGAATTCTACCAGTTCTGCCAAGAAGAGTGTTCAAATATGCAACTAGATTTATACTGCAAAGTTGTTGATGGATACCAAAAGCATCCAGTCGAGGTGCAAGCTGCTAAGGAACAGTCAACCAAATATTAGTGGTGCAATATGTCAAGACAAACAAGACAAAAAAATCCAGAAGAATCCAGAAGGCCCACAACACTCAAGCCCATGATGAGTGTATGTAAACTTCTGACTCCAGTTAGTCCATTAGATCATATTTTTTACATTATGCACCATGCTACATATGTTTAAAATCACTCACAGGATGCTGTAATTGCCAAATAAGTGCCTCTCAAAGAGAGCTCTTCACTAAGAGGATCGATTAAAAGTTATAATGCAGAGTTGTGTTCCCTTTCCCTGTATATTAGTGTTACCGTACTTATTTTACCGGAGCTTGTCTGTATTGATTTAACACTTTAGAAATGTTTTGAAAGCCTGCTGTTATTCATTCCTTCTCTTAAGCAATGTAAATGGCAGAAAGAGAAAAGAGGCAGTGAGTGAAGGGGTGCTGAAGGCATTATGAGAAACAGAACAAAACATTTGGAGCTCTACCTTCATTCCTCAGATCAGTGTAACCGCAAATAAAAGCTGTAGCTGTCGCGGGCTGTGGCACGCCACTGTCCTCTTCTGGCTCCTTTGCTGTGCTGCCCTGTGGTTGTATTTTACTGGTGCTAGTTCCTATGTCCTCGCCTGGATCTCTGCATGAAGAGCCCATTGATGTGAGCAGCATTAGCATTCGGTGTAGGTGAGACTGACAAACAGGTCGGTTTTCCATTTCACACTAACAGACCTGGTTTCTCCGGCTCCTCTCAAAGGGTCTCAAATCAGCCCCCTTGCTGCATAGCTAATGAGTGTGAATAAAAGCAGTCAAAGAATACTTATATAGTCTTTCCTAGCCTAAGGAGTGTACTCTTTGTATAAGTCCTTGCCGTGCCAGTTGACACATCAGGGCCGCACTATTTCACTGGCTCGACATTGTCACATTTGGCTCACAAACTCACAAGGTGATGTAACAACCTGCGTCATGTTTTCTCATAGCACTAACGGTACAATACAGCTGCACTAATAGCTTCCGACGAACTACTCTAAAATGTCCCTGAACAAATGTTGTTCTTTTAAGCTGGCATATCATTATTCAGATCTGAAAACAAGCGTTCTGGAGAATGTGTCTGACTTATGCATGCAACTTGTGCACTAATTATCCTCCGGATTCTTTTCCTTGGCTGAGTTTGTAGCTGCAGGAGCTTCTGTTGCAATCTGCTAATTCATGATGCTGACACTATTCTCACATTTTCCTTAGCAACAGCAAATTGCCCCCAAGAATAAGCGGCTAATATTGCCCCGTGAAGAATAACACGTGCCTTCTCGGTGTTCGCGGCCTCTCTTTTAATTGTCATGAGTCAGACTAGTGCCTGTGCAAGACATCTAAGTGAGAGTGGTTGAGAGTCAGAGAAGGGGCAGTCAGCTTTTTAATTAGAGATCCTTTATTCTACTGTTGCTCATTTCAGCCTTGCTGTAATGGAATTTAAATGAACAATAAACAAGTTAAGATACAGCTAATTATGGTCTGTCTAGACAGAGGAAGGTTCCAGCAATTGTGCCTGACTGAAAATATTTCTCACATCATGAGCGAAAAAAGGTTGTACATCATGCATTGCGTGGACGTCGTAGTTCACTAGGGCACTGCAGAGGACAGCTTCCATACTGTATGTGTTGGGCCTCATGGTGAAATGTGCCAGTAGAATAGAACAGAATAGTGTCACAGGCTGGATTAATCATAAGGACGATGTAATGGCAGTGAGTGGAGGAAAGGGCACCCGGAGGTGAATCTGACTGGGAGAAAGACGGCTAAATCCCCCTCCTGTTATTTTTTTTTGGTGCCCTTTTCACATGTGCCCCACACCGCAGTTGCAATACTCCAATTCTTATCTACAGCACAAAGCTCCACTCATGCTTCACATACAGGGCCACAGTGTGTGGAGGACAGACAGAGCGAAGGGTGCAGTGTCACAGTAAGGAAAGCACACAATCCCGTACACAGAGCCACATAAAAACACACTGTGTCTGCAATGATGGAAAGATGAGGAGTTGGACTTCTGTTTAACTCCCCTTCAATAGAGGATAACGAGACAATCTAAAACACTGGTGTTCTGTATGACCGAGGCGAGGGGTCGGGGGGTTGAATTGACTTTGTTTAGACAGGCTGCTGGAATACATACATCACGTTAGTCACAGTACAACCAACTGGATTTACAGCTTCTACAGGTTCATATTTTTCAGGACAGGTATTCCCCTTCTCATTAACTAACCTTAGTGTTGAAGTGAAAAATCAATTTTTCCTACATTTTAAACTAATATGATCATGATCATTAACTAAAAAGTACTCTTTTTTGCCATTTCATATGAATTTCTTGAAATATGGCTTCTGCTGAATAAACTGTTATGGGTAATTATGAATTATATAAATATCAGTATTTTAAAAAAAAGCTGAATAAATGCTAAGTTGGTCCACATGAGTCATAAGAAATATGCTGCCACACAGGAATGGATGAAACCCAGCAAGATGTAGGTGTGCAGAAATGCAAGGGAGTCAAACAAAGCATTTGTTTGAAGCGTCATATAGTCTTTTAACCTAGTTTAGAGGGTTTTTTGCTGTTACTTGAGGGAAAGCCAGCTTGATTGGAAATGCTGTATCTGTAGCTGCGTGGGTTGTCTGAGCCTTATCTTTAATAGCAGTTGGACTGTGCACAAACAGCTTTGTACTTAGGAAGAGATGATTTCCTTATGTAAAGTGATAATCTGGTGATCTGAACGCAGGACAGCTCCTACACATCTGCACCTACTCGTGCTGACATAGCCAACTAGTGTCCTGGTTGCACCAGTTTTGGGTTTGACGATTTTCGTCCACGTTGCAGAAATATATACCTTTTGTGATCTGACATTGATCTAAGCACTTGTTCTTTTTGTTGCATCTCTC
>VUQR01036083.1:50890-76009 GCA_015108515.1 Hemichromis elongatus
TCTTTTTTTGTAAGTGGGCACCTGTTCTGTGTTGCGAGCCATGATCACATGGTGTTACTTGGCCAAAGAGGCACCAAATGACTCAGGTCTTTGCCCAGACTCTTCTCATTGTCAGTCGGCACACACGTTGCTTTCCAACAGGCCATCTGACTGTGGCCATGTGCTCAACAGTAAACACAAGCAAATGGGTATGTTTTCAGTTCCGGACGTGTGGACTGTATGATGGTGGATGGTCTGCAAGCACTGTATGTTTTAGTTCTCAAACTCAGATTTCTAGCAATTTGAATAAGGGTTCATGCTGACTTTTTTTTGCAGCTTTTTCAAGGAATTGATGCTTGAGTGCCAAGTCACAGGGGTGTATTATTGCACACACAAATGCACCCATTGAGAGAGACTGTAGAGCCTGCAGTGGCACAAGCCGCGAGGGAAGACTTCCTGATGAGTAGGCATGAATATCCATGCCGCTGCTTAAAAGCATTGGCACAGGCCAATACAGTATGTGCAAGTCAATGGAATAATAAAGCCAGCTTTGTCTTGTCTACTTTGAACTCTGGAGGAGGTGTCTGGGCCTCTTGTTTGAACTGAAATGCTTTTGGAGAAATTTCAGAAAAAGGGAAATCTTTAATCTTAAGAAAATCCTTTAATTGTATAAATGCGGTATCGTACAAGGCAGCATATTTTATGGGTATCCCATTTCCTCATTCACGTTTTAATTACTTATTTATCAGCAAGATCGCAGGGTGTTTACATTTCTACCCAACTTGGCATTATGATGTTTCATTTGGGATTCATTGAGTCTGAGTTGGTTTAATGAATCGTTAAGTGGTAAGTCACCAAAGTAAACAGCTCAGCATGTGTCTTTTACAGCGGAGATCTTGTTAGGCCCGAGTGTGTGCTCTCCCCAACCTCTTTTTGTGGTCCAGACAAACAGGCACCAGTGCTGTTCAGAAAGCGAGTGCCAAAGGATTTGTTTCTCTCTTTTTCAATTTCTGGAATAATCTGTCATCCATCCACATCTGCCTTGGAGAGAAATATGGAAATAGGCAATATTAGAAGTAAACAAATCTCTGCTGGTCCTGGTGACTTAAAGCTGCAAATTGTGAAGCGCTGCCCTTGGCACATGGGCTCGTTTTGCATCAAAGCTACGGTAGCAGTGGGAGCCACAATGGGTTCAACAAATTAAATTATCATTCCCAACGCTTGAGCACGTCCACACTCAGCATGAATTTGTTGCCCTAGTCTGCCGTTCCTGTTTTCATTTATTCTTTTGCAGTCTTTATGTGGCTGTGGGGTTTGGCATAAGAAGTCCTTTCGAGAGAGCTAGCAACACCCACTCTGATTTAAGATAAAGACTAAGATGACTATGACTTGCTCGTTGTCAGTAAGTCCCTGCTATATGAGGCATCTAGATTCTGGCAAGACTTGTGAGATCATCCAATAATCCATCTTGTCAGGCTGGTGGGTTTAGATCAATCAACATGCTGTGAGAACTGACACAGCAATAAGCGGTTCACTGTGTTGCTTAGGAACATCAATTCATTGTGGCTAATTCATGGGCACAAATAATCAAAGGAATTGTTACCACATTTTTAATTTGCTTGTTTTTAACACGCGGGCTTGAAAAAAGTCAGTTTTGTCCAAAGGTATTGAGACTTGAACACTTTTTTTCCCCCCACCAGCTTTACTGACTGGTAAAAATGCAGGATAACGCAATGGTTGTCAACTCACGGGGATAGTCTTTGAATCTCAGTGAGAAAAAGTAAAACCAGAAATACTAATAAGAGCACAAGAAGAAATAAATTGTTCTAATGGTGCTAATTCTCGTGTCAAATGGTTTTAGGAGTGATGCTAAGGTATGAGAAGTGAATCAATACTGGGAGGCTGATCCACTGTCTTTGATTCACCAGAGCTGTTCTGACAAACATCGATTGAGCTCCTGTTGGTTTCTGTTTCCCAGGCACTATTATAATGAGCGTGAATTGATTTATAAATGCCAGTGATTGGCTGGTGTCTCACACACCTAGCTGCAAAGACATCGCTTTATCTTTTGCAGTAAGAAGCACCTGCCTTGCTTGCAGCAGTCACTGACTCACACTGAGCCTCAATAGCCATTTTGGTCTTGCGTGCTTGACAGGTATATTTTTGTCTAACATTTCATAATAATCTGTGCCGGTTGTGAAAAGGTCCACTTAAGTATTGAGGTGAGGGATCATTGGAGTCTTCAGCAAACTTGCACTTAAGCATACTACACCTTCACACACGTCCGCCCACGCACTCAATTGCTCAGTTTTGATTGTCTGAGTTTCTCCTTCAAAGCTGAAGAAAAATACAGAAATTAAGCGGTGTATAGCGAGGAGGACTTGGTCTGACTTTGTATCAAACTTCTGCAACTCAAGGTGATGATAACAGCCATCGCACACACATTAGAAAAGTGTCTGCTAATAGCCCCACTTCAAAACTCCTCTGCTCAGATCTCACCTGCAGCTTGTTCACACAGTCTTCTGAGCAGATGAGAATAATGAACACAGAATAGCCTAAAATCGAGAGGCTGGTTGTGAGTAGAAAAAGGAGGAGTGATCTGGCGATGCTGTTTTCTGTGAGTTGGGTTAATGGCTTGGTGTACAGTTATTATTCCCGTTGGAAACTGTTCACTTGCCTGTTCTGCTGTTGTGGCAGAGAGATTAGAGTTGTTTCTCTTTGACCATTTCTGCACTGAGGGAGGCAGATAGAGAAGCCGATAGAACATTTGGCAGCATAAACATGGGACCCATGTTCTGTGCTATGACCTTGTTTGCTGACGTGTCAGACCTATTTTTCCACTCCAGAAAAAGTGGTCATATCTTAGGGTTTCAATTGCCACAAGGCAATGGGAGTACTCATTTTGCTCCTCCTACTGCGTTTGGCTCCTCTTGGTCTCTGTGTTGTTGTGAGGATGTCTGTGCATGAGAGTAAAAGCCAGAATTGGTATTACTAAATGGGTTCCCCCACTCTCATAAATATTGATGGTCTAATTATAGATTTACATAAAAATAACAGCAAAATATCACTTTTACAATTACAAAAACATTCCTTCCTGTTAAAAGAAAGTTTTTTTCCCTTCCCCTTTTGCCAAATGCTTGCTTTCGGGGGTCATCTGATTGTTGGGGTTTTTCTCTGTAATGTATACTTTTCACCTTGCAATATAAAGCCCGTTGAGGAAACTGCTGTTGTGATTTTGTGCTTTTATTAATATTACTGTAATAATTGAAATTGAAAGTATTGTGTTCACTTTTTTTAAATTTTTTTTATAAAGGCTCGTTTTGGCTCAGTTTGAATCTTGATACATGAAGTAATTTGTGTCACACTAAAAGGCTAATTACATTGGAAGTAAAGTTCATGTTGTTTTCACATTGCAGCTAAATTGAATAATCAGTTAACTGGTAAATAATAAACAGCTAATAATTAATGTCAACATTACTGGTTTTAGATGTGATATTGCTCCTATTGGATATTGATTTCAATTAAGTAAATGACTGTCATTTTTGTAGCATTTTGGAATTATTGCATTAAAGGAGGAAGGAAAAGCAGGTACAGCAACTATAGAACTGACTTGAATCAAAGGTGTAGCCGGCCACTAAACTGCAAAAATTACATTTTACCCCATTTTCTCCATTTATTGAGCCACTGTGTCCCAGATATTTGTCATTTGGAATAAATAATAAAGAAAGAACCTGAATTTGAATAAGTAGTGTTATAGGTATGTATTTATCTGAGGTTAGTTAAAAAAAACTTATCAAAACATATCAGTTGCACACTATTACAGTTCAAACCAAGTTTCTGGCCTTGTTATATAACAGTGTTTATGTATAATAAAACAATCCTTTATGACTACTTTATCTTAAAGGGGTTTCTCCTCTGAATTCCAAATATACATAGCGTACTGCTGATGTTATTGCTGTCATTATACAAATAAACAACACTCGCTCTATTAGAAAGATGATCTATTATGAAAATTAGCTACCATGTCATTTCTTTCCATATATGTCCTTCTACTTTTTTCCTTCACGTGACCCCCAAAGTTTATCACGTGTGCTCGAAAAGTTGTTTTGCAGACATATTTCTTCCCGTCTCCTTGCATTTAGCCACCCACGTTGGATTGTATGTTTTGTTCAGTGAGCATGAAAATTGCTCCATTTAATGAAGCCCTACCATGCTTTCTCTAGATTTAACACTTCCTGGAGTACCGAGAACAACTCGCCAACCCTTCCTTTAAAGAGGTGGTGCAATAAGAGAACAACAGATATCCCTTTAGATTTCTGATTTGCCCTACATATTATTATTATTATAATGCTGCAGGGCATGACTGACTACATGTCCAGTCCTAAAAAGAGCAGTATTGTGCTTGTGACATACATCAGTCACTTGAATGCCACTGTTGACCTATATATATATATGCCTGGGTCAAAGGACAGACAGGCTGGCCAGAGCACAGAGCAGATATCTTTTTAATGAACCTTAATGTGGCATGCGTCAGACTGTGGCACACAGATATAGCCAAGAGGAAGACACAATTTGTGCGCTACTTTGGTGAAAACTGAGCATAAACAGTTGTGTGTCTTGCTTTGTTTCGGATTGAATCCAAACCAATGCCCTGTGGATGAGACTGACATAGCAGAGGCTAGAGGCTCTCTGTTTTCTCTGCTATGACGTTCTCTTTCTCACTATTGCTCTTTCTCTTGCTCAGCCTCGCTTTTAACATCCATTTTTCAGACATAAGAACTCATCTATACTCCCTAGTTACACACACCAAACTGACAATGCTCAATTCAAAGCCAGTGAATCCCCTTGCTAATTGGATTCATGTACATGTTTGACAGTAGGAGACAGGAAAACATGGACCAGCTCCCCAAAGGGGGAAGGGGAATGATGCAGAAAATTTAGTGCAACTCTAAGTCCTATTATCTATGCCTTGATGACTCCTCTGGTGCAATAATCAATACAGCCTGACTGGCACCAGGGACACAGGTTCCACTACAGGAAGAGGATATCTCCAAACCATCCATTATGGATGAGAGAAGAAGTGAAGGGATGGAGAAAACAGGAGATGATAGATGTGGACAGGGCTAACGGAGAGGAAGAAGAATATGGAAAACAGGAAGAAGCAAGAAAAAGAGAAAGTAAACAACATGAGGAAGAGCTGATCCAGAGTGGATGAGTGGATGAGGCATAAGGTGGAGATTGCAGCCACTGAATGTGCCTTTGCATTTTTTTCCCATTTATTTTTTATTTCTTTGCTGAACTTGCTCCCTCTGTGTGGCTGGTTCATGCTGTTCTTCCCATGTGACTGCAAAGTTTATGTCCAGCTGTGGGAATGGACGCAGCCCTCACAGCTATCGAAATTAAATTGTCTTCTTCCCTCCCTCCCACAGCATGCCGCCACCTTTGCAGCAAACATTTTGTTTGTAACAACTATTCTTTCTTCCCCCTTCACAGCTGCATCCTTTCCCCATGGTACATGCTCTAGTCTTTCTTCCCTTTCTTCCTTGTTGTGGTAATTTCGTCCTTCTTGCTGTGCCTGCCTTACCTTCTGGCCACACACACCAATATCAGCTTGAAATATCACTGCAAAAGCACTCTACAAACAGCCTCTCCCCTCTCGCATCCTCCTCCCTCTCCACTGTGATGTGAGGTCACAGCTGGGGAGCCCTTTGATTTGACAGCTCAGTGTTTATGTGATAATACATTTGTGTATGCGATGGAGGGGGCTTCTGCACTGCTGAGTGCCTGTGATATAAGGGGTCCAGGATGCCATGACAGCGGTTGCTAGCCAGCACTAGCAGTTTATCCTCAGGCATACTGTAGCAGGGATATATACAGCCGGCTTCACTGCTGCCAACTTAAGCTAAAGGGACTGTACCTGCAAGCGTGTTGGGGTCTCTGTGCACCTCAGAGCTCTGCACTCGGGAACAGAGGTGGGTGGCAGAGTACTCTCAGTGGTTGGTTTGTGTGTAACTGTGTCGTGCAGCCAGAGGAGTGCTTAGAGTTAGGAAGTTTTGCTGCCTTTTTTTTTAACTTACTGCAAGCTTGTGTTTGTATGTGTGTTTGTGTGTGAGAGAGAGCATGAGGCACCGCTGAGCTCTGCTGGCTCTGGGATTCTGTCCTCTGCAGAGGGAATAGCTCATTATCTGCCTCTCAGAATGAAGCATCCTACCTAACACTGCAGTGCTGCACACTGAAAGGATAAACCTATCGAAGCATTGTATGTGTACGTGGGAGTGCACAGTTTGTAAGTTGGTGTAAGGAAAGTAGTTGAGTATCCAACATCCACAGTGTCTGTGTCCTTTTCTACACACTGTCTCCTTTTGTATATTTATGTTTGTTAGTTCAGCATAGATTATTTTCTGGAACTTGTCATATTTACATTTTTCACTTAAGGCATTACTTATGCATCTTTGAGCTAATAATACAAGAAATATTCGTTGCTTTATTTTTTTTATTGTGTGTGTATGACTGTTACATAGCATTGTATGAAACATGCTTGATATATTCATATCAAGGCCATATCTTTGACATACTGGGTCTTGCCCATTGTAGCCTATAAAAGCAATAGCCTCCTCAAAATATGTATTGTATATGTATTTTGCCCTAAATGTGCATTGTTATAAACACATTGTTGCATCTAAACACAGTTCTTACTGCTTCATAGCTGGTGGTAAAGAGGTAAGAGCCTACTATCTGGCTCAATTTCTGCACCTTTGTATGACACACCTGCATGTGCGTAAGTTTTTCTAATTATTGGGTTAAGGTAGTAGAGTATAAAATCTTTTCAAGCAGAAAAATTTCCCTTATCAAATGTCTATGGCAAAATATGCCAAATAGGTGCAACGAATTGCAGCTCAATGTGAAATTACTTTAATTTTCTGTGTATATGCACCCCATTAGAAACATCAGAAGCACATTTCTGTTTTTCAGCTGTTTTTGCCACAATGTAGTTGAATGAAGGCCAGAATAACATGATTTCCTGCACTGGTCAGGATTTAACAAGATTTTGGTCAAATTATGACTACTGAGGTTGCTTCATGATTGGTTGTCAGGCTGCTGCTGAAAATGATCAAAACTACATAACTGCATAATCCCGATGAAGAAAATTTGTAGTGTTTTTGGGCGTAGGATTATAGATTAGGTTCTGGTTCTTTATTAGGTTCTGTTGGATATGTTAACATTTAGTGTGTTAGTGTTAGAAGTCCCCTCGCCACACACCTTGAGTCTCTGTGTCAACCGTTTCCTGTAACATTTCATCAGCTGTGCAGATGTGAAAATGCAGCAAGGTGCCGTACTACCCTTCATCGTGGCTGTTTAGAAAGACACATTTCATTTTCATTTCCAAACAGTCTTCAAAACTAGCTCTGAGAGGCCATAACTCAAGTCTTTTATATATATATATATAAGTAGTCGCTTCTCCTAAGTCAAAACCTGGCAGTTCATTGTGCTTCTGTTCTCTTCGAATTACTCTAAATAGAAGTCTTTTAAGGAGGAACCATATCTGAATAATCAGGAGTAATTTACTTTGGGTTTTATTTAATCATTTGAGAGACTGTAGTGCTGCCTGTTCTTGTATCCATAGAGCACGAACAGCAGCAGTGAAACTCTGTTACCATTATCTTAGTTTAATACACTACATCTCAGTCTGTCTCTCTCATGAACTCCTCCTACACAGTCAGGAGTTGGGCAACCAGACTTGGCAAACTGTTACATCTCAGGCTCATGGAGGTTCTTTTCAGTATCTGGTATTATGACATCAGCATGTTGCCTAGCAACCATCTCCCAGGGGGCTAAAATGGCCAATTTTTATTTTAGGATTTATGCACCCATAAAACCTTTTAAAAACATCGTATCAGTGTAATTCAGTTCAGTTCATTCATCCATCACAGTTCAACTCAATTTAATTTTTCCAACTGACTAAAATGATATTTATATAGGACAGCAGGACCTGAGCACTTTCCAAGCCCGACATTTTATGCATTTCTGTAATGTGCATGCATGGGTAAGTGACAGTCATGTTATGAGAAAAGTTATGAGATCCTCTTTTACTATATGGGTGCACATTCAACAGAACAAAAGCCTCCATATCACCTTTCACTGTATACATAAATAGGGTGGACAGTGTGATAGAACACTTATCTTTCAGAGAGTAGACAGTTGATGTGCAAAATGCATTTTTGCTGTATATCTACACAAAGTAAACAGCTCAGATTGAAAAAACTGTAGCATGGACCACTGGACTTACGCTATTAGAGGTTAATAAACTGAGTTTCACAGACCTGTTCTTGACAAGTAGCACACAAACTAACAATTCACTTCTTACTGAGTAAAATGGAGTTGATGAAACACATATTGTGCCTTATTTTGAAGCCCATTCATCAGCACGCACACACACGAAATCAAAGCCAAAGAAGGAAAAAAAAAGGACAAAAGGATGTTTGTATAATAAAATCAGTTCACCATTGCTAGCTCAAAGTGGGAATCAAATGGATGAACCCAATAAAAACAAATGTTCATAGAGCCCTAGTTCTCTGCATGAAGTTTCTTCAATACCAATGAACAGTGTCACCTGTGTGTTTCTTTTCTTCTCTCTTTCATGTGTCCATTCTGCTCATTATGTTGCTGGCATGCATCGCCGCATCAAACCATCAAACATGTTCATAGGGATGGATAAATCAGGGCAGTGATTTTTAAGACAGCTGGATGTCGTCCTCCAGTGAGAAACACTTTAATCTAGTGGATGTTATCAACATATTATTTTAAGAGAGTAGAGCTAAGTGATCTATCGATTTGCACAAATACCCAGTGTGCTATATCAGTCATCTGCTGATCATAAACTGCAGATAACTAGTAATCGTGGCGGATGATTTTTAATTTCACTGCTTATGATCACAAATTAGAATCAGTTTGATTTATTCAAAAGAAAGCCACTTTGCCAGCGGAGAAGTCTTCATGTGCATGAAGTGTGATATTGGAGTTTTATTGTTTAAGCTTCCCGCACACAAGAAAACCTGTTAATTGTTTATTCAGGCTTCAGTCATGGTGTGTAAATTGCGTGTGTGGGGCTCCTGAAGCATTTTAATCCTTGTGTTTTAAACTGCCACAACAATCACTCAATATTACGTTCTGCAATAGGGAAAAACAATCAGAACAAATAAAAGGAAGATGATATGAGGAGTGCAACATTACCCCCTCCCTAATCTATTCAGGAGGGAGTAATGTTGCACTATTAGTTGTCCAATTAGCTGCCAGGTTTTCTGAAAATAATGCACACAAAAAACATCCGATATCTGGGAAATATCCACCTAAACAAATACAGACACAAATACCTGTAAATGCACATGCTAAATTTGTCCGTTCTGGTCAGAGTAGTGTTGTTAAATGGCATAAACTGAATGTACTGCATCTAACATGTACAGAAGGTGGGGAATGATCCTCTTTTATTCCAGTCACCGGCGGGGTTCTGCTGAGTCAGAAGTCTTGGGTAAATCATGCTGAAAGAAAAAGCAGAATCGAGCCAGACACAAGGCTTATGCTGTGGCACTGCATTCTGTGCTCTGCTCCACATGCTCTCCTTCTTAGAGATTTGCATTGCTTTTGATTAGTCAGGGAGCTCATGATAGAGTGCATGCTAAAAAAGCAAGAAATTGTGCTTTGCACCTCTTTGCACAATTCTCCTGACTTTTTCAGGGACCGTCTGCTTCATCTTAATGGATGTCATTAGACTGGGTTTGGTCTCAAGCATCATCTGGAGCTCTCTTGACCCGCTCCATTTGCTATGATGGCTTGAAGGATAAGTGCAGACATTTGTAGCATCGATATCTGGTTTCATTGGGTACATTCTACTGTAAGTGCATTTCCAACATTAAAATACATTTCTCCTGTTCCTTGCTCTCTTATTTTCCATAATAACCTATGTAAGTTTAATGACCCCCATATTTAAGGTGACTTATTGTATATTGAAAGATTTGAGGTCTCTGTGTGATTTAAATGATGTCCAATAAGGTTAATGAGTCCATTGCTCAGAGTTTTGTTGTCCCAGCACAAAGCTTTGTTTTTTTTTTCTTTTAGCATTTTCATGCAATTTATCTAGTTGTCTGCTGTGGTGATACAGACCGAAAGCTTCCTCAAATGAATTTGTTATAGGAGCCTCACGAGGCTAAACTTTTCTTAAACCTTCTGGTATCCCCTCGACCAAATCCCTGTTCTGTAACACTTGCTCAGCATCTTCCTGGTTACTGCAACCCAAAGGCAGCGTGTGAGCGTTTGTATAACACTGCTGCCTCCTGTCCCCAAAATAGAATAGATTGCACTTAATACCTTATACCCCCCACAGGCTGAGTGAAAAACTCACAGCTGGGAAGAGCTGAATAATATATCATCCTTTTGCAGTTTGCTCATGAGTAACTCCACTGAAGAGGTTTGCAAAAGGCACATTACTTATTTTAGCTTTTCTTTCTTTCCCCTCCAGGATGCCTGAAGTGGTCCCTAAACTTTTGAAGTTATTATTTTATTGACAGGAGAAAAGTGCTGATATTTTTACGTACTAAGGACGTAATAAAGCTGTTAGTCTTTGCAGTGAGTGAAATGTATTGATAGAATTTCACAACTATACAAAAACCAAGTCCAGGTCTTGTTTATCCAACAATAATACATCCAGCTTTACTTCTCCATTGCAGTTATTTTCACAAATATAAGATTAGTTTAAAACGATACATTAGAGAAAACACATTTTTCCACATTCCTAGTGTCCCTTTTATATCTTTTTCCAAGGTAAACACACATCAGATAACAGCAGATAAAGATTTCACTTAGACTTCAGTGTTGTACATGTTGCATCTGGAATGTAAAGATCAGTTTGAAAGATAAAGCACAGTGACAGGTTCAATCATTTATTCATAGTTTTACATTTTGGTGGTCACATGACTCTCAGTTTACATTTGTGCGATGCTTCAAAACTTTACCAGCTTAAAGAAGTAAGAAGTAATCGTGTGGCTTATTTGTTAGTGTAGGTAAAAGAAAACTAAAGAACACTTAATCCTTCTTTCCCAAGTGATTGCTTTCTTGTGTTTTCTTTTTAACGTGCGGAGATTAGTTCAAAGAATTCAAAGAATAGCCAATTCTGCTACACATATATAGATTAGAAATCTGCTATGGATTGGGAGAATTACATCAAGTTTAAAGCAAACATGCGACGTTACTCTTTCATGTCTTATCTTCGCTGTGCTGGTCCTGCGTTTCTGAATGAAGCCTGTGCTTTTTTGATTTCTTTTCTACCTTTACTTTCTCTCTGACAATAAAGTGGGGGTGATTATGACAGCGCCGATGATATGTGTGGCTTCCTACCAGGCCAATGATGGAGCCAAGTCGTGGAGTGAGGATGTGAATTTGGGGTGGGTTTAAAGTTTGGGAAGAGAGGGAGAAACTGTGTGTCAATTTGTATTTTTCTGTGTCTGTGTGTGGGTGTTTCAACACGTATCTGTGAGTGGGACCAGAGGGCTTAAGGGATTAAACCACAGCCAGGCCACAGTAAGAAGAGAAGACCCCTCTGTGAAGCATTCTCACTGCGGGGAGGCTTCTTCTCATTGGCGTCCCATTTGCATGGCTCACTGTCCTGCTCGGGGAATTGGCCTTTTCTTTTCTTATCGTCCCTCCCTCCTCCTTTGCACCTTGGAGAGAGAGTGCTTCCATCCAGCAGGATTGCTTGTTTCTGAGGCAGACAATAGAGCAAAGTATTTAGGACACTTGGCAGGCATGTTGGAGGGGATGGGGGACATGGGCTGCTAAGTAGCTCATCTCGTCACATAGCCACTGGCATGATAGCACTCGGCAGCAAGGTAAGCACTGAGCAAAGTCACACCACACACGCACACACACACACACATGCAAAAACACACACACACACACGCAAACACACACACACACACACACACCATGCCCTAATTGTTTTTCTGTGTGTCTTTTACAACTCTTACAGAGTGCTGATGGTTTTTCCCTAATAGGTAACCCCCTGCTTGTCTTCACTATAATGCAATTAAGCGTGTTATTTGTGGATTATTTAATGATTATATTTAAAACATTCCCTTTGTCTGGTTAATCTCTGGTCTAATGTTAGACCCACACATTCTAATCTAATAAGGGGATGAATGAGAACTTTAATTAATCTTCTCATTGTTCTATAACCATTTATTTTCTATAGCTGATGAAGAAAAGAATAATCCTCAGAGATCTCTTTTTGTGTTGTTTGAATGCATTGATTGTTTTTCTTCATATACTTTAGGATACAGCTTCCTTATCAAGTGTACTCTGTGGCCAGGTAATTACAGGTATTTACTTCAGGATATTTCCATTAGTAAATGGGGACCGAGACATGGAGCTTGTAAAGAATGTCATCGCTCTTCCGTAGAAAAAGCTTAGCCAACATCTTTAATGGACAGATGTGGCATGAAGTAATTAAGTGGAGCACTCTTTTCTTGATGGAGTGTACGTCTCCTCTGACCTTTTGCCTTTCGTGACACAATTTATCATACATGATGTGACACACTTTCCATACTTGGAAAGAGACATGTGAAAGCTTTCTCTCGTGCATTACCCCACTGTACAGAGGGACGAATCACGCTCTGCCGTTGCTGTTGCATTGAAAGGTCATTGCTCTTCTGGATCACAGTTAATTACATTAACATAATAATAATCTGCAATTTTTTTATGTTTTTGTAAACAGTGATGCTGACAAGTGCCAGGCAGAAGATGTCAATCATATTCATTCACTCATATTTTGTTATGTTATATGAAGGCGAAAAACAAATATGATACCATACTTTGTTTTTAGTCGTTTTCGCTGTCTTCTTTCCCCTGCTGGATGTCATCTTTTAATAAAGAAGAAGGTCCAATAAATCAAGAAATGGGCAAAGTGTAGGTGTGAATCATCAGTGCTGAAGTACAAGCATGCACTCGCCTGTGATGGCAGGAACATTAGCTGTCACCGTGAGGTTGTGGGTTCATGCTTTCACCGTTCAGGAGCTGCTTGCTTCTCAGTATGTGTGGCCTGTCAGTGACAGCTGCTTTATCAAAACTAAAGGTTGTTATCGTTCTAATGACTCGAGTCGTTTTTCCCCTCCCTGTTTTCTGCTTCGGTTCTGCGTGAATTTACAGACGCTACTTACTTTGAGGTTAATGCCATTCATACAGCGGGCCAGCTCCAGTGTTCGTGGGTTCAAGACTGTAGTCATTGATATTCAGGTCAGCTGAGGTTGCTGAGCCTGTGTGGCCAAGGGGGGATTGAAGGAGATAGTGGTGGTGGGGAGCATTGTGTTGACTGGAGGGGTTAAGATAAATAGCTTACATTAGCCTGACAGATTCTGTTGGGCGAGAGAGGGTGAAAGCGAGAGGACGGACATAACCGTATCATCTACAGCTGGATTACATTATTCTGAGGCTGATGATACACATGATAGAATAACATTATTTAGAGTGCTCTCTCTCTCTGTCTTTCTCTCACTAAAGACATACACTAAATTTAATGGAAACATGGTTTCGAACTTGCAAAAAGAACACCCCTGCGGGTTGTACTGTTGTTCATAATTAGATTATGTTGAATCTAATGCATCATTTTCTTTATCGGTGAATAATTAGACAAACAGTTTACACACATTAGCTTAATTGCTAAAAAGCAGGAACAAGATAAACATGGTGTCAGCTGCTGAAAAGAAGCAGCTTTTAGATGTCTTTATTCTTTACGCTGCTACACTGCTGAAAGGAAGGATTGTGTATTCTGGCTGTGGGAGAAATCAAGCTGTTACAATCTGAAAAATAAAGTTATTTTTTCCACCAAGTGCCGAACCATTTCCTGCTTAACAACAGGGGGTCCATGCTTCACAAAACACAGAGATAGCAGTTTTTTTTCCTTCTGCAGGTGTAGTTGTGTGTGCGTCTTGGGGATTACTGTTTTATCTGCTGTATAATAGGCTTGGATAGCCCTTGTCTGTGTGCTGTACTTAACTGGATTATTCTGTTAGGCACCTCAGAGACAGGGACATCTTTGCCTGTAGCCAAGGTCCTATTTTCCACAAAGATACAATATATGAAGTGCATCTTAATGTGTCGGGGTTGACGAGACAAACGGGCTGTCTATGGCTTAGTTGAAATCGAAATCAATGATTTTGTCATAAATAATTCATTCATGTATCATCACTGGTCTGTGGTGAAACTGTACCGATTCAGCATAATAGTTAAATGGATTACAGCTGGCGTCTGATTCTGCTGAAGATTTTATGATCTTACCAGGGATGAAAAGATGAAATGATGTTTTTGTCTTTCTTGCTTTCTCTTTAAGAAAAAACGAGACATAACTGCATTTCTAAAGTTAGCTTTTCATGCACATGCAATATGTTTAAAAAAAAGCAACAAAAAAAGTGAAACAAGGGACACAGTAGTGTGCACAATGAAAAAAAAACCCCAACTGTACTTGTGGCTGGTAAAAAGGCTTCAAATGTGCTTACTGTCTGAAAACATGCATTTCTTTATTTAAGTGAGCCACCAGTAAAAGTAAATGTACAGGTTAATTTTTAAACATAATGTATTTTTATATGTATAAAACTTTTAATCCTAACCCCATGACTTCCTTAAACTAAAATAGAAAGCACTATCTCCATGGGCTCTGGATGAATTGAGTTAAAGAGACTAAACAGCAGTTCCCCCAAAGACACAGCTGTCAGACCCAGTGTCACACTATGACATCATAATTCCTCTCCTTTTATTGTGTGATGATATTTTGATATCATCACACAATAATCATGAAATAAAACTATAGTTGTCCTCATTCTTTAAGAAATACCCTAATAGATAATTAGGAAATGTCTGCTGGTGGCTTGGTGCCCGATACCACAGAATATATTTGGAAGTTCAGGCCGAGGACTCGTACATATCTCCTACTACAAACCTCCTGCGCACAAGGACAACCAAAAACTGAACAGACAGCAGTGGCGCCTCACATTAAAGGACATGCGCTAATAAATTTTATTATCTTCTATTTAGCATATTTTTAAAAAATTATTTCCTCGATCAATCACGTATTTGCCTGTTTGTCTTTACTGGATTTAGGACATGTTTTTTTTTCTTGTGAAATAAGGCATGACTTGGATGCTGCAGGATATGATGCTGTGTCTAAGCAGTGCTCATTTTCCCCTCTCAAACTGATTAAGACCAATCCAGAGTTAACCTCGTCTTAGCTTCCTCTTGTAGGATTACTGCAAATCTGTTGTTAATGACTGATTGTGGCGGTGATTATGATTGTATGTGTAAGGAGTGGTGGGGGGCTGGTGTGGTATTTGGGGTAGAGGATGGTATTTGAGCTTGTTTTTCATGTCTACCACACGGTTTCTTTGAGCTCTTTCCTGTCCATTTCTCCTCCCTACTTCACTGTGGCTGCCTAAGTGTAAAAAAAAAAGAAGAAGAAAAAAGTTACTCAATTATGCAACTCACATCAGGCTAAACACAGAAAAGGAGGGGTTTGACTGACTTTCAGTTAAACAGTTGCATCCGTAGGGAATGGTGGGGTCGTGATAAAAATAAGCAAATGACAGTATTGGCCATTGGAGTGGAGCAAAGAAAATCCCAGAATCTGCTCTTAAGAAGACTCTAACTTGACAAAATTTGATTTGGGGGCAATGAGGTTGGGAGAGAGAGAGAGAGAGAATGCGATTGAAATTCATAAAGCAAAGCAACACTGGTTGCAGCAGTAACAGTTAACAGCTCTGGCCACATCTAAAGTATGATTTATGGGGAAGACATACGGGGTCGTGTAATATACAGTGATGGCTGGAGCGCTCATCAAGTGACCTCAGGCTGCAGAGATAAGATTAAAGAGAACGAGGCCTGAATACTGTTTTTCAGAGGCTGCTGCTTTGTCAGGTTGAACCAGTCTTATGTGTTTTTACAGTTTTTCACCCGAGTGACAGTTCTTAATGAGGTAGATGGGATTTGTTCTTTCACTTTGTACTTGATTGCTATACCAAGGCTTTTCGTGGTGTCCCCTAATCTCTTAAGTGCATCTTTATGATTAATGAGTTACAGCTTTCTACGGTAGCAGTATAGCTGCAAAGTGGAGAGAGGAGAGGGTGACTTCTAGTAAACGGCAGTTTCGGCCTTTTCCTGACATTAAGAGTATGAATGTCTTCAATAGATGAGCAGAGCACCCCAGGTCTTCGTTCCACAACAGCAGTGTTGTTCTAGATTAAAATGAATGTTTGCCTAGTTTGATTGCCGGTCACAAAAGACCCCCCGCAGCACAGAAACTGGTGCTTTTGAAAAGTGTTGCTAGGATACAATCCAGCGTAAAGATGAAATCCCTTCTCTGCGGCTTTCGAGCAGCTGTACAGCTTGGACATCATGTCCCAGCATACCGTGCACATGGTATAGTTTACAGTGCGTCTGCCCGTTTATGGCACGGTTCGTTTTTGTTTGCATCTCCGCCATGCGTCGGCGTATTAAAATGTTTAGTCATACAGTAAGTCCAGCTTTGTTTGTGTCATGCAAAGCTGCCATATTACATGCACTCTCTTATGTCGTAATCCGTTTTTTTCTGTAATAAGACTCCATTTGTCTGGCGAGTGCTGATATCTCAATCCTCCTGTCACACCTCTGAGTCTCTGCCAGCTGACACCTCAGGCTGTTCACAAAGAATCAATAGTGTCTGCCTCATGTTCAATTATACTCTAATCAACACTCACCAAACCAGAATGACCTCAGACAGGTCTGCTGGTATTGAACTGATGCTCAGTGCTGTAACACTGGAAAATTAATCTATGAGTGTAGACGAGGCCCCAGGTTTGGGTTGATTGACAGACAAAACTGTGGAGTAAATTGGAGAATTTTCCCTGTATTATTATTCTGCAGGCTCTCAAAATGTCAAAGGATGTTAAAAATGTTTTTTTCTTTCCCTGTGGGTTCTTTTTGTGGGCAATACAATTTAAATTTCTTCTAAACACACAAACCATTTCCAGTGTGACCTGATTCTACACCATTAAGTAAATAAAGATACTGAATTAACAATTTCACGTCAAATATTTTCCACCTTTATGTGATTTCTACCCCGGTTCTTATCTCTCTCAAAGCTGTCTTTGTGTTTCCTCTCACACACACACATACACACACACATGCACACACACAAACACACAGCTGTTGTTTTTCATATTGTGTTACTGGGAATGAGGCTGAGAGCTGGTGGTGTGGCGCTAAGGTTTTTAGGGGTAGTAAGTGAGAAACGAGATGCCCGCTCGGTTAAACCGGCGCTCAGGGTTCTTTCAGGAAATTGTCCAAATGCCAATAATCAGGTGTCAACCTTTCAAGGATGCTGTGCCTTGGAGGCTGACGGAAAGCAGAGACATGGTGAAGATGAATTTTCACTGTCACTGTCTGCTGATGGTCGACATTGTGGCAACGAATGACTGGTTAAACTTGTTATGTGCTGTGACACAAGTTGATCATGATTCTGTTTCCACATTAGAGACACTGTAATGCTGTGATATGTAGGCTTTGCTTCGAATAATAACAAATAAATAAATAAATTATGGGGTGTATGGGGCAGACTGCCAGTGTCACGTGTTTAAACTAGAAGCGAACCTAGAGCTGCAGGGGATGATCATGGGAACAGAAAGACATGTAAAATCTGGTTAAAATAATTAAAATATAACTTTATTTACAACATAAAATTGTATCCGGATCTGGGGAAAGTATAATTAAAAGAACGTAAAACTAACATCATAAAGGTCCATTCCGTAGTCCGCGAGCTGAAGCCCCCTCTAGGGTCCCAGTCAGTCTCTGCCATTCTTCAGGCTGATAACAGCCCACCGAACTCTACCAGTGGGGCCAGGCCAACAGCATCATCCAGTAGTGTCCTCCGCCACTCCGCTCTGCTTCCACTAAAACACAGTGAAGCAGCGGCAGTCACCCATCCTGATGTACCAGGGATGTCTTTATGCATTTTTACAACGGGACTTATCCCGCGAGGGCAGAGCTCTAAACAATGCCCGCTGCTGCTCCGTGCATAAACGTTTTAGCTGGCGTTTTGCTGCCACCTGGATGAAGTCTGCCATCCATGAACCGAAGGCCCCCTCTCCTTCCCCTGCTACTGCGGTCATGCCCTGCTGCCAGTTACTGCTCCATGGCTTGCGCTACCCTCGGCTATGTCCTCTCCCACAGCCACCTCCTGTGGCTGCACCTGCCGCCGGGCTACTCCATGGCTCTCTCTTCTCCTCTGCATCCGGCCACCCGTCCTTCTGACCTGCCAGGCCCTCTTAGTGGCTGCTGCCAACAGAGGAGGCCTGATTGATTGCTATCCCCTGTGCCCTCTGGGTGTGTCTAATTAGGGAAAGCCGGGGTCGGAGTCTCTCCAGAAGAAGATCCAATAATTCAATAAAAGCATGCAACACTAAAATACACTTAACATTGCAACACAAGAAAGCATGCAACACTAAATAAGAAATCCTTCTTCCTCGGGTGACACCAGCATCATCACCCGTCTCTGAGGGCAGTGCCATTCTGATTGAACCACCAAAATCTCAGACTCATAAGAAAGGTGTCATTGTCTGCAGGACTGTGGTTTCTGAGAGTGGTGATAGGTGGGTCCCAGTTCGGGTCCTGAACACCTGCAATAAATCTATCACACTGAGACGAAACCCTAAGGTGGCAGATGCCTCCACTTGTGTAGCTGTTGAAGATCTTCATGTGGCCCCTGGTTAGAAATTCAGGTGAGACACTTAAAGTCCAGAGCCAGACAGTGTGCAGCGAAGGAGTGTGAGATTTTTAGGTCATGTTGTGTCTGAAGGTGGGGTTTCGACTGATCCTGACAAAGTTAAAGTGATCACTACCATATCAGAGACCTTATGATGGAGGATGGTGTTACGCCAGCTCAGAAAAAGATAAAGTCATTTTGGGGCATGATAATGTATTACAAGCATTTTATACAAGACTGTTCTAAGATTGCCAAGCCCCTTTTCACCCCGACTGCCACTCCTAAAGGAAAAAAAGTCAATGCCCAAGGTGCTGCTTGTTTCCGGAGGCTCAGCCCAAGTGATTGGAGAGCACTTGGCCAACATGTTGACTCATTTGAACACCTGAAAGCTGCACTCCTTGGCTCTGTTGTGCTTGCTCACCCTGATTTCAGCAAACCATTTATCTTGTCAACAGACGTTTCACAGAATGGTTTAGGTGCTGTACTGTCCCAGGTCCAAGAGAACGAGAGTAAAGCATGTCCCATTGCCTTTGCCAGCAAGGCCCTCACTCGTGCACAGAGAAACTGCCCATTGTCTTGAGTTACTGGCACTAAAGTGGTCTGTCTGTGACAAATTTAGCCACTGGCTGAAGGGGCATAGCTTTACACTCTGGATAGACAATAACCCTCTAACATATATTCTCACAAAGCCTAAGCTTGATGCATGTGAACAAAGGTGGGTGTCAAAGTTATCCCCCTACAACTTCAGCATCAAATATATTCTTGGCAGTAAAAAATTTGTTGCAGATGCACTGAGCAGGCAGCCATTCGTTCATAACTGTGTTAGTCAGAGACTCATGAATGAACCCTATGCAACTCTGTTAGAGGAGTCACAACAAGTCAGAGAAATCTCAGTTCAGGATGCTTTCAGGCTCAGTGCCAACCATCAAAGTGTTGAGTGCTTAGCCCCTGCAGATGGACTAGGATGTTGTTCTCTGACTAATGATGAAGTTTCTGCAGTTTTCACAGGTCACATTAAGTGGGACCAAGGTCCAAAACAGAGAGCAGTCTCCTGGTTGTCTCAAGAGCTAGATTGGCTTCCCTCACTAGGCCAGAACACCTTGTCTGCCTTCTCCCTTCAGGAGCTACAGGAGGAGAAGAGGAGAGATGTGACACTGTCTCAAGTCATTCCATTTGTGATACATGGTCGGCAATCATCATGTAGAGAAAGAGCTCACCTGTCACATGAAGTGCAAAAGACAATGAAACGGTGGGAGAAACTGAAAATGCTGGATGGTATCTTGTATAGAGTGAGTAAAGACCTGCTCACTGGCAAAAAGTGCCATCAGTATGTGACTCCTTCCACATGAATCAGTCAAGTCCTGTCAGGTGTCTATGATGATGCTGGCCATCAGGGCCAAAGCAGAACTCTATATCTAGCTAGGCAGAGATTTTTCTGGATCAACATGGAGTATGATATCCGTGAGTATGTCAAGTGCTGCAAGCGCTGTGTTCTCAGCAAGACACTTGAACCTGAACGAAGAGCCCCTTTAGAAAGTATTAAAACTACCAGTCCTCTTGAGGTGGTGTGCATGGACTTCTGGTCTGCGGAAGATTACAAAGGCAAGAGTGTGGATGTTTTAGTAGTGACTAATCACTTCACCAAGATGGCCCATGCTTTCCAGTGTCCAGATCAGACGGCAAAACAAGTTGCACGTCGGTAATGGGACAGATTTTTTTGCGTCTATGGATTCCCTCAAAGGATCCATTCAGATCAGGGTGCCAGTTTTGAGAGTGAGTTGATTCAGGAGTTGCTGCAGATAGCTGGTGTACAAAAATCAAGAACAACACCTTATCACCCTATGGGTAATGGCCACACTGAAAGGTTTAACAGAACCTTGGGAAATATGATCAGAGCCTTACCACCAAGGGAGAAACACAAGTGGCCACAAATGCTACAGACACTTTTGTCTATAACTCTACTGCTCATGAGTCCACTGGCTATGCACCATTCTTCCTAATGTATGGACGTGTCCCTAGATTACCAGTAGATGTCATGTTCCACAATGTTGAAAGGGACAATGATGTAGCAGATTATGACAGTTATGTAAAAAGTATGAGAGATGACCTCAGAGAAGCAATCACACTGCCTCAAACTAACACTGAAATCAGTCAGCAGCATCAAACAGACCTGTATAACAAAAAGCAGAAAGGTGCTGACATTGAGGAAGGGGACAGTGTTCTTTTGGCCAACAAAGGCGCCGTAGGAAGTTAGCTGATAGATGGGAGTGGACCATCTATACTGCGGTCTCGAAGAACCCCACATGCCATACGTATCGCATCAGGAATACCAAGAGTGGACTGGAGAAAGTTGTCCACAGGAACCTGCTCTTGCAAGCTAATTTCCTGCCCATTGAATCTGAGGGTGAACCAGAGATGTCTTTTGTCAGTGAATCAGAACTCGGCCAGGAGCAGAGTGAATCTGATGGAGAATCCCCTGTTGCTGATCCTGAGATTGATTGTACTGAACGAACAGCCCACTGGGTAGCTAAGATGACAGATGGTTGTGTCCCAGCTCTTAGGGGAGCCCAAGAGAGTAACAGTGTTGGGGACAGTATCTGTGCACAGTTTGATGATGAGGAGCATCAGGACAGTCGCAGTGTTGACAATGATGTAGCTGCTTACCCTGAAGTAGATGACGACGATGACAGCAGAGTTTGCACTACCCCAGTTGAGGAAAAATCACAACTAAGTACCAGTTATCCTGAAAGTCAGCCAGCCAGTTAGGTTGGGGACCTCAAAAAACCTGGCAGTGTACCCCCAAGTAATGCAGTAAATCAGATTAGAACCAGAGTGGGCCGAATGGTGAAGCCTGTGAATAGACTGATCCAAAACGTGACACAAAGGAACAGACAAACAGACAATGTGGTCAGTGGCTTTGCCAGGAAATTATTTCAGTGAGGACTACTTGGTCCATTAGTAAGTTAGATGATCTTCATGTCTGGATGTTAACATTTATTTTGAGATTGTTTCCAGCTCAGGGAAATATTCGTTACATAGTAGCTGTCATTGTATTGTTTGTTTAAGATAGTGTATAAGGCACTTCGAGTGAACATTAGGTGGTCTGGCCAGCTCTCTTTTGTTTGCTCTCCCTATGAGTTGGGAAACACACTTGTTGCATGTATCAACAGACAGTAAATTTGCAGATTGCTGACAGTTACAGATTGTTATTTGCAATGCTCGGTTGCTCACCTTTATTTAAGAAGTTTTGAGAAATTCAGGGGGGACTATGTAGCTGAGCTCTAATGTACTGAGTGAGTCACAGTGAACATTCTCAAAACAACATTTTATATAGTTTTTTTTTTAATTATTATGTAAATGTAATTTTTTTAATGCTAAGGTTCCACACTGCTTGTAAACATGCTGCATGTGTGGGGGTTCCTAGCCAGAGCTGCATGGACTCCACACTGGTAAGGCACATTTTCTGTAGCTCCTCTCCCTGTACTAAATTATATATTTCAATTTGGTAAATACTTCTTACAAGTATTAGTTCTTTTGGCTAAAGGCCCCCAAAGTGTTTTTAAATACTTGAACAAGGAAAATAGTAATTTGAAACTGCCTTTTATCTGTTACACCATCCGTTTATGTGTTTTTTTTACTTGTGCTGAACAGGGATGAGGAGAGGCCTGCTGTTGCTGTGTGTCACTGATTTTGCTGTTGCACTTTGTCTTTTAGGTATGTGTAAATGTTAGCGTAAGGTATAGGTTTTATTTTATGTGTAGAATGAGTTCATCATCTAAGGTTGCACACTGAATAATATTTTCAGCCATGTTGGGAAAAGTTATTTTCGTATGAATGTGTATTTTGTAATTGGTCCATCTTAGTGGGGATTTAAATATTATAAGTTACTCTTAGCAGCTTGTTTTTTTACTACACTTCGCTTCACATTGGTCTCTGTTTACCCCACTATTTCATTTGATTTTAAAGTGGCTGTTGAGAGAAACCACACCATTGTTTTGACAGTTTGTATTTTCTTTTATATATTGTAGGGACTCGGGGATAAGGAGAGGCCTGCTGTTGCTGTGTGTCACTGATTTTGCTGCTGCATTTTGTCTTTTAGAAAATAAATCCAGTTTCCAACCAGTCCCTGTCTGTCATCACAACGCAGTCTTCCATTTGAAATCTGCTACAAAAGCAAAAGAGACAGAGAGAAAAGGATGAGTAAAAGGATCAGGAAACCATGACAGATACTTCTAGAGTATGATGTTTTTATGAATGATTGTGTTTAATATCCCCCTGTGACCTGACCCTGTGTTCATAAGAGTGAAGAAACAGGATGGGGGTGAAAGTGGAAGGGAAGAGAGGGGAAAAGTGTAGCGTAAAGGAATAGTATGAGGGGGAAAAGAGGTAGAAAGACTGGGATAGAAAGAGACAGAGGAATGAAAACCTCAGCAATCCGTTATGAGCAAGCACTAGGCGATGGTGAGGAGGAAAAACGTATTTTTAACAGGAAGAAAACCCTGTCATAACCAGGCCATCTACCGCGACTGGTTGGGGGTTGAGGGGGAGAGAGGAAAAATGGGTGAAGAAGGGAGGGAGAGGGTAGTGGAGGTAGGAGAGAAAGGCAGAGAGGTAATGGAGGGAGACAGGAGAAGTGGTCTGGAAAAACCTTAAGCGCTTTTTCTTCTTTTTCAGGCAGCTGTCGGGTTTTTGATTTAAACGATTGTTTCTGCGTTCTGCTCCTTGGTTTTTTTTTCAACATTTTGTCCAATCTTTGAATTTGGCTTATGTGTCCTTCAGGTCTTTATATTTCTCCTCCTGAATTTTCTTTGCCTCGCGCTTGTGTGTCTTCTTCTGTTGTACTGTGCGGTGTTTCTTGAATAATTTCTGTACTTTAAGCAGTTATACAGTACTTTGAGCTCTTGTGTTTTTTCTTCCCGATTTCTTGGTTCCTACACTGCATCTCTAGCATATTTTCCCAGTTCCTCTTTTTCTTCTTTCCTTTTATTTTCCTCGGCTCCATGCTTTTTTCCTTGACTTCATTTTAAAACAGTGTTTTGTTCTCAAAGTCTTGGAGAATAAGTTGGATCTTCCTCTGCGTTTCTTCCTGTTGCTCTTTCTCTTTAAGCATTTTGGGATTCCTTGCCAGTGTGTCATCAAACATTACTTGCAGCGCTTGATGCTTTTTATCCACATCTTGGAGCTTGCTCTGCATGTCTGTGTGCATTGCCTCCTGTTGCTGCTTCTGTTGAAGCATTCCTGCATTTCTGTGCAGTGCTTTGTCAAGCATTATTTGCAAGCCTTCATTATTTTCTCCGTGTCTTGAATCTTGAACCGCAGCTCTTTGTGTATTTCTTCAGTGTTGTAGAGCTTGTAGTGGAGTTCTCTGTTTTTAATAATCTCCTGTTTCTTGTCTTTAAACACTTTTACGTTTCTTTCCAGTGCCTGTTGAAATGAACAGGCTTTCCAACTGTATAACATTTATTGCCAAGAAGCTTTATTATGACAAACATATAATTGACCAAACACAAATTTTCCCATTTTTTTGTGCTGAGTTAATTTTGTTCCTTGCGTTCTCTGTCATTTATGACCATCTGCATCATGTTTTAGTGTTTTTTATTCAGATCTTCAGGTGTTTTCTCAAATGAATCTACTTTCTTAGTTTATTTTTGTTTATTTACTTTGGAGTTTAAACTTTTGTGCTCTTGCATTTTAAGCCTTTTAGCTCTTGTTGTGTTTGAGTTGTAGATACTCTGTGATTTGTGGTGTTCTCAGTGATTTTTTGTTGTTAATGGTTGCTTCTGTGTTCATTTGTCATCCTTTCAGTTAGTTCCTGATTTACTTTGGTAGTTGGCTCTCTTCTACACCTTTTTCTTAGTTGCACTTGTTTTCCTGGCTCATTGTCTTGACCAGCTTTAGTTGGTTACGTTTTGTTGGTCATTATTTTGCCATAGTAATTAATACTGAAAACCCTAACTGTCGTGTTTTTCTTATTCTTTTTCTTTTCTATCTCTTTTAGGAAAAACAAGCAGTCCTGCTAATGTTCCATCAGCTGAGCTTCTGGCTCTAACCCGACCAGGTGGTCCTCAATTCAACATCATGTTGCACCTCACCCTGCTGCTCCATCTCCTGGTCCTTTCATGCACTCGTTTGGGTATGTAGCACATTAAACTCTATGGCTGTTTTCATGAAAACATACCATCAAGTCATATTTATAAAAATAAATAAAAATTAAATATTAAATGACATATTTATATTAAGATTATATTAAGATTTCTCTGCTGCATTACAATAAAATCCACCTTAACTGGATTGATTAAAATTACATTTTTATGTATTTTTTTCTTGAAGCACACTTGACTGCCAGCATCATTAGTTTTCATAATGTC
>VUQR01036084.1:0-19218 GCA_015108515.1 Hemichromis elongatus
CCCAGCAGAGATGCTGCCGCCCCAGCAGACCACACCATAAAAGATGGCTGAGGCCACCACAGAGTCATAGAAGGTCTTCAGGAGTGGGCCCTCCACTCCAAACGACCTGAGTCTCCGCAGCAGGTACAGCCTGCTCTGTCCTTTCCTGTAGAGGGCGTCTGAGTTATGAAGTAAAGTAAAGTATAAGCAGTAAATGTTGGGTTGTTTGTCATCACAGAGCTAGCATCTTTAAAAAGTAAGAATAGAAAGGCTGAAAGAAAAGTTCAGCATACTTCTTTGTTAATACTGAGTTGCTGTTATCCTTTGAAAACATAATAGATGAACACACTTTTACACACCATATTGTTCAGACCATAAATGGTAAATGGTAAATGGACTGGTTCTTATATAGCGCTTTTCTACTCTTTCTGAGCACTCAAAGCGCTTATACAACTAATGCATTCACCCAATCACACCCATTCACACAAGCACATTTTCTAAGTGCTACTTTCTATCTGACATTCACACACATTCAAACTCCGATGGATGCATCGGAGAGCAACATGGGGTTAGTATCTTGCCCAAGGATATTTGGCATGTAGACTTGACACCTGAGCTACAGCCACCCCAAGGAACCCCATACCCCATAAGGAACACTCTGTCAATGAACGCGTCTGTTTTCATACATAACTAGAAAGTACATTCACTCATATTTTAACAATTAAAGCAGCAACCACAGAGAAATAAGAGCTCATGAAAAACATTACTCCAAACAAGGAAAAAGACTGATATATTGCAAAACCACAACAAAGGAAGTTTCTAACACAGTGAGCAGCTAGAATAGGCTCCTGTACCAACATTAGTTTGAACTGGATTAGCAGATAATTACTGCTTTCTTCTTCTGTTGTGTCACTTTTCCCCACTGTTCATACATTCAGTAACTTTCACTGCAGAGAACTGAAGCATAAATGGACCAGAGGCCAGTATGTGGGAGACAGCAGACAGAGGAGAGTGGTCGGTTTTATGAGTTTTATTGTAAACACAAGAGTAACAATGAAAAGGCAGGGGTGCGTAGACCGGGGCGTGGCATGATGTGGCCAATCACTGACTTGAGACACTCCAACAGAGGCTGAGTTAGATTTGGGGATGCTTAGGGGTAAGGAGGCCGAGTGAGCGTCTGACAGGTGAGAGAAAGGATGTGGATCCAACCTTTGGTTCCAGGAGTGTTTAGATTCCAAGGCTAAGTCTGTGCAGCGGTTCAGAGAATCACTCCAGCGAGACCAGCGTTCAGGGAATTGAGTGCAGGTGAGCAATGCGATGATTTGCCGAGGTAAACTGTAGACACAACAAAACTTGGTAAGCAAATAAGTAAGGAAGCCAGACTCCGAGGAAAAACACCAGCCGCTCACCCAGACATCCTAACATTTAGTGTGGCCTTTCCCTTCCCCTTCCCACGTCACATGATAGGATGATGAAAGGTCTCACAATGGTTTCACCTGAATCCTCTGCTGATAATAATCCACACCCACATCTCGGCTCATGTGATAAAGCACATGATCAATAGTGGGTGAACAACCCTGATTAGGAGCAACTCCCACTAAGGCTAATAATCTGGGACTCACCATCATTTGGTTTTTGAACTGAGGAAGCTTCTCGAATAGGAGTTGAAATGCCTTAAACTTAAGAAGTCCAGTGGCTTTCTTTCCAAGCTCCTTAGATTACTATGACCTGGATGACTTGGAATCTACACACACATCCTTAACCAACCAATCCTCACACGTTAACACTCTGGACAATATCCAGCTTCCCCATAAGAAACTGCTGTTTCAAATCAATAATCAAATCCAACAAGTGTTGGTGAATGGTTGAGGTTCTTCCGTCCAGAGTTACTAATGTGAGGGAACAACATCCCCTGTCCTTTTCTTCCTATTTTCACTTCCAACTAATTTGCTTTGTATTCTTTCTTTATAAGAGCTGTTCAAAAGCCTTCATTGGACTTCCTTTCCCTTTGTGAAAGCAAAACACACACTTGACCTTTTTATAACGGGCTCCTCCTTGTTCTTAGTACCAGGCCATTAATAAAAGCCTTTGTCTTCTAGTTCCTCGTGATTTGTTTTTGATGAAAGTCACCATGCCGGAAACCTCCAGTGTAACTTGGATTAGCTGAATACCAAGATGAGCACGAGCAGTTAAGGAGATCTCAGAGGGCTTTGATAGCATGAGAACTAGAAGTTCTTTCAAAAGCAATGCTTGCCTGAGGCTGTGTGGTGAAAACTGTTGTTTCACATTAAGAGTTGCGTCCACAACATTAAACTTTTGTAGAAATGATTCATTGGATGTTGGGATGTTACTGCAGCAGCAGGAGACTTTGTGCTGTCAGTAAAAAGGCCCAAATAAATGATGTTCAGGCTGTACAGTATTAAACCTTATGTGTCCCTGGGAACATTTTCTGCCACATGCTTGTTTTAATTTCAAGCCATTTCCACTGTGTTGAATGGAATATAGCTACATTTGCCAAAGGATATTATTTTTATTTTTATAATTTTAGTGTGAATTTCTTAAATTAGCTTCACATGGCTAAGCAGCAAAAACACACACTTTTTTTAACATTTAAAGCATGCATCAAAATTACACGTTTAAAAAAAAAATGGATCAAAATCAATGTTGGTGCCAATCTTTGACCCATCCAAAGGCCTAATTATACTAACAATCAAATATTACTTTAAATGTATTTTATAAGAAATATTTAGGGGGTTTTTTCTGTTAAAAACAGAACAGTGCGCTCAGAAACTGGGATTTAAAAGGGTTCAAACAAATATAATTAATACTTGAATATTTTAGACAGAAGTATTTTTAAAAGACTGACTCATTTAAGGTGGAAAAATATTAATATATAATGTTTTTATAGCACTTTTTGAGGCGTGGCCATATTGTGGCTTTAGGGTAACAAGTGTGAGTCGTTGAAAGGAGGACCTGAGGGTTAAATAGCCCCTCCACTCATTTTTACTGATTTTATTCTGGCCTGATTAAGTGCAGGTGTCCTTCATCATGTTAACCTTATCTGTAAAATGTACTCTTCTTGTCATACTAATTTTCTGCCACACCTTTTTCAGGGTCCTCCTGGACGAGCAGGCTTTCCGGTAACTCTTGTTTTGTCTCTTTGTGTGTCCTCATGCACATTATTTATGTGTGATTGGTGCAGTATTAATATCTCTGCTACTATTGTTTCAAAATTACTGCTCGTTATTACTTGTTGAGTTTGTCACAGTTTAATGAAATTTTAATGATAAGCGAGATAATAATACATCATTATCTTAATAGTCTTTAAATGTAGTCTTTAATCAGGATTTGAAAACGTTTAGAGTATCAATGTGTGCACATCCTTAGAGACATTACAAATACACCAGTGCATTTGTACTTTTGCATTGAACTCTGTGTACTGTATCATCCATCACAGACTTAGATGTGTCCGTAGTTTAATATGGAATTGGAGTTCAATTGTCATCCTTTGTATAATCAGAAGTGTCAGAGATGTCAGGCTAGGGTTAGGGGTTGAATAGCACACACTCCCTAACAGTATCCATTTGTAACACCATGAGCTGTGATTGCGCCCCGTCCAGCTGAATGAAACATCCGGTCTCCAGTGTAAAGCTTAGTCTTAGTGTGTCATACACATATGGAAATATTGGCATGCATGTGTGTATTTTCTGTGAGTAAATATACAAGTGTGAGTGTGTTTGTATGTACTCTGTGTACCTGACTAGAAAAGGCAGGAACAGAGTGTACATGACCGTTGCAGCAATCACATTTCCCCCTTTGAACACCATGAATTGGATGAGATGTTACCTAACAGCCAGTTAGATTAAGCTAAATGCAGTTTTGGTGGTGCCAGATTCTCTCCAGAGCCCTGGTTTAAATCAGGACGAGGAACAGGAATTATTAACAAGAATTCAAAAGGCAACGAACAGGCTGTCTTTGTTTCATTGGATCAACATTTAGTAAATATGAAATTACTACACTTTTATATGCTCTAGTCTCATCTTGGAACAATCAGACTTTATGCTATGGAGCTGTTTAACGACAGTCCAATCCAACTGCATTTATTTGCATTATTTAACCTCTTACACATATATTGGTTACACATGTAAAAATAGATTTAGGAGTCAAAACCCTGATCTGAAGCCTAAACCTGGCTTTACCTGGCTAATCACCCAACAGCCCCCTTCTTTTCATGACTTCCTATATCAGGAGGTTTTACCCCGTTGCTCTTACCACAACACAGTCTGGAGATGGAAACAGCAACAAAGTAACAGAGACTGCTAACCACTGTCTTCTAATGACATAAGAAATAATTGCAACTTTCTTGCAGCGTCTTTCATCTGAATGTTGCAGTGTGGAATCAGGCATGGCTGCATCCAAATAATGATTTGTTTGTTTTTCGTAGTGTTAAAGAAAATCTTCCTTGTAGTCCCATCATTTGGGCATGGCATGTTGAAGTGGTTGTTCTGAATAGCACAAATGATTCTCTTCATTAAAGGAATACCATGACATTAAAAATGTTGAAAGCTCTTGTAGCATGTCAGCAAAGCATTTAAACTCGTTTAAATTTGTTATTCTATTGTCTAGTTTTGGCCTCTATTAGGATATAAATGTGCTAACATTCGTCTTACTAAAATGAACCGACTGTTGTTTCTATAACACATCAGTGAAAACATGAGATTAACATAGTGCCGTGTAAATGAGAGAGCTGCAGAGACAGTAAGTCTGAATGCCTGGTATCCCTGTGGAACATCTATCTCATTGACTCCTGTTCCTTCTGAATTTGCATTGGACATTAGGGTGGCAAAGGAAGTATGGGAATTCCTGGGAGAATGGTGAGTGAACTGGGTTTATGCATCACCAGCACTTTAGTGATAGGTACATTCAAAAGCTCTCACGACACAAATATAAAAAGATTATTGTTACAGGATCAGGATTACAGTTATTCTGAACAGTATGCATTAATACATACGTAAATTATCAGCACTGTGATAACAAAGCTTTCCTGAAGTTGCTTTGCAAGCATTTTGAATTGCAAGCCACCCAGGGTGGAAGAAACATTCAAATCCTTTGTCTAAATAGGAGTACTGATAGTGAACTGAAAACTTTACTCCAGGCTACCTGGATCTGGCCCCTAGTTCCCATCTGCATGGAGGGTGGCTGTTTACCTTCTAGCCAGGCATCTCAGTGACCACTGCTGCCATGGTGTTGATTAGCTGGTTGGTTTCCATGACAGTCGAAGTAGGGATTGTCTGTAATGCTGCATTCACATCTTCACATAGTCTTGGTACTCGACCATGGAGGGTCCAGGTTTAAAGCTCAGCCATGATCCTACCGCTCTGAGTTTGGTACCCAATCTTAGAGTGTGGGGATGATGATATCTCCCCCTGACCTGAGGGTCTGGCTCCCCGCTGCTGTAGCATTTGCTTACCTCATTGGAATTAAAAGGGTTAAATAGTGCGTGACATAGTTAACTAATATCTACAGAGGGATTCAAATATAAATTAAAAAAATGAAACTGAAAGTGGAGTGTTGGCGAAACCGCTGGTTTAGGCCCATCACATTGTCATAGATGCTAATGTGAAAGTGCTGCTGACCCTGTACCTGCTCATCTCACATGATTTATTAGACTGGACATGGTCAGAGTTGCTCTTCTGTCTCCATCATGCTCCATCATATAATAAAGGAGTTATGAATAACTTATTCACACTCCATCCTCTCTACATCACACATGTTGGCCAAGATGGTTAACAAGAAGAAACCGTTACCAAGCTAGAGCACAATAGCTGGTTTACTTCTTGCTAGCTGTGTTTCCATACGACGCACAGCTACTAACTGAAGTCTGAACAGTGAAAGCAGGCCGGCATCGACTTGCCCGTCACTGTGGTCTCCCCTCAGTTCACCATTAACGGCCAGAAACAAACTGCTGGTCCCTCAGCTTGTCCAGCTCCAGTCACTGTTAACGGGAGATGGACAAACCCTCAGCGACAGAGACAACTACACTTTGCTATGAGATGAGTTAAGCTGTAAAAGCAGTTAAAGGTTGGATGCACATATTAGTTGACAGGTGAGGAGTTTTATGACAGCGTTGTCTGTATGTTTACATTTATGTTTATTTGTAGATTATTAGTAATATATACAGTCAAGGGGGATTTACATTATGCAAAACACGAAAAATGTATGTGACTTCCGGGGGTGGCAGAGGGCAGACAATGATTTTTTTGGGCAGTGTTAATGACCCTTCCTGTTCTCAGGAAGGCTATATATAGAGAGAGAGGGGGAGAAAGAGTGAAAAACAAATGGACAAATTGCCAGCACAGACTTTGGTATGCATTAACTCAAAGCCAGGAAGCACCATAAATTATTCCATCAAATTAACGAGTGTGTGTGAATTCAATGTTTTGCTGTTGGAGACACAGCAGATGTTAGACAATCAGGCAGGGACTTGGTTTGCTGCATACGGAGACCTTTATCACTTTCCTCCATTTGACTTACATATACAGTAGTTCCCTTTAGCTCTGTCACCATCACCACCCCCGTCACTAGTCCTAAAGATGCTGCATGTCCCGATCCCTCTCCATGTATCTAACACTGGTTCCTCTCTCCCTCTCTCTCTCCCTCTCTCCCTCTCTCTCTCTCTCTCTCTCTGTCTCTTCTTGTGTCTCTCCCCCCTCTATACACCTACTTGCATGTGACTGTGTCTGCTGTGTCTGATCCCAGGGCTTAAAAGGACACGCAGGGGAGAAGGTAAGTTTAGGAGCACATACCATTAGTTGGTCCATATATAAATGTAGTTATTTAGCACAGGTAAAAGACCCACTTGATTAGATTTTAACTAAATGGTGGATCTACATCCTGAAATTCTATTTTTACTGTTGATTTCTTTGACTTTGCTCATCTGTGATTAACACGACCTGATGCAGTGAAATATAAATAGACTTGGCTTAGGTGTGACTCAGTGGGTGGTGGAAATAGTGGTTAGAGGTGCATAACTGTGTACTTCATTGTATGCACTGGGATGTGGGTCTGTGTTTTTCAACAGCATGTGGGTCTGTGAATGGTTTCCCACTCTGGTTAGATTACCTGAAGTCTTTACACTCTGAAACACAAAGTTACACGGGCTTCTGAACAGTCTAATTTAAGACTCCCAAGTCTCTCTCCCAAATGGGGAGACCTTTATACAGGCAACAGCAGAGTACATGACAAAATCCTGGGGTGCTAAATTAGCTCACTGGGTAGAGCAGGTGATGCATGAGCCATGAGGGTCAATGCAGCAGTCTGGGTTATAGGTTCTCTGCGCCCAAATGTTGCATTCTGTACTATGCTGGACACTATAGTGTATTTCAAATGCTGTTCACTTATATCAACCAACAAAAAGTAATCATGCCAAAGCAGATGAATTTCATAGAGAAATAAGGCACACACTAAATGGAATGTGGAAAAACACCAATCAGTTCACACATCACAGGAACCATTTAATAAAAGTAAGGACATGTTTGCATCAAGGGTTCACATAGTAACTGGTGTAAAAGTAGAAGATTTAATAGTTACCCAAAACATTATTACTATTATTATTATTATTATTATGAGCTAAAATAAGAACAAATGTCATGACTGGCGAGCATTATTCCATCTGCTTTATGTCTGTAGGGTTTTTAACATTTAACACACTGTCTCTAAACAGACAGAGTGTCAACAATCCAAATCTTCCAATCTGTCAGATGCACTGTGTGAAGAAACAGCACATTTACAGATATGCTCTCATCACATCTCAAGCGCCTTGAGGCAACTGTTGTTGTGATCTGGCGCTATATAAATAAAATTGAATTGAATTGAATTGAATCACTGTTAATTGTAGGCTGAAAAGTGTAACAATGGGGGAAAGCAACAACACATACCAGAGTCAAATGTGGTTTTTAGCCAATACTTTTTTAAATAGTGAGTTATTGAGCTATAACTGCAGCCTTGGACTGCTGTACAAACATGGTAACCTGATCATCAGGGTCCATAAAATGCAGAGAAGCAGGACAGACACAATGAAGGACTACCAAAATTATACACACAGACTTTACTGCATACGACCTCTTAAAGCCACAGCTGATAAATAGTCTTCTTTGTGGGATTTAGAAATTTTTATTTAAAATGAAATAAGATCTTTATAACATTTGTCTGCTTGTGAGTGAACAGCAATTGGTTTTATGGTTTCTCTGAGTGGGTCTGGGTTTTGGTTGAAATTCCAAGCCTAAGCCTTGACCTCTCATGTATCTGTACACGTAACATTTCTACATGTATCTGTAGAAATGACATTCTCTGAGTTACCAAAGCAGTAGCATACCAAGGAAGCAACAGAAAAAAACCCTCAAATGATATGAACCCTCTTTTTCAATCATTACTTCTTCCTTCTGGCCTTGATGCATCGACCATCAAACCAAAGATGAGAATACAAATACTTTAAATAGACATTTACTGTATTCAGCAACATCAGTAGATCACCTGTGGCTTTGATGAATGTCTGGCTTCATCAGATTTGTCCTTGAGGTGGGATAAAGGAACAGGAGAACCTAATTAGCAACAATGTTTCAAACTTGACACTGACTTGTGCAGACTGAGACACCCTGCACCAATATGGCTACCACTGCATTCTGCAGCGCCATGCAGTACCCTCTGGTATGTGCCTAGTTGGTCAGGGGTTACTCCAGTTGCTTGTTTGTACTGTGCTTTCATTTCAGAGTGCAAAGAGACATTAAACTGCAAAATTTTCAATAATTGTAAAAAGCTGGTTAAAAATCTAGGTGTTCTAAAACTTTTAACCGGTATATAAGGTTATACAAAACAAATGCTATGGCCAGGGGGAGCCAAGATAACAGGTCAGGGAAGAGATATCATCACCCCCACCCAAGATTGGGTGCCAAGCTCCAAGTACGACAGAAGAAACCTGATCTGAAAAGTAGGATTAAAGGCCAGAGCTAGTGGATAAAGCTCTGGCCTTTAATGGTGAACTGAGGGGAGACCACATTGCGAAAATGAAAAGCTGGCCTTCATAGCCAGTCACCTGGTTAGAAGATGAACAGCCACAAGGAGCCGTATCCTCTATGGATAAGGAGGCTAGATGCCAAGATCAAGGCAGCCTAGACAGAAGTTAGCTAACTATCGGAGCTGCAGAAAGGTGTAATAAAGAAAGAGGTGCAGAGGTGAAGTACAGAGTCCTTGCAAACTGCCAAGGAAAGACTCACAGCCTTGGCCAGCCACTTGAAGAGGTGTATCAGACAACTAGAAGGCAGGAGAATAAACTAGGTCTACACCATGTAACCAAGTAAGGTGTACTCTCAGTGGCAGGGAAACAAGATGAGAACAACCCCACCAAGGCTGGAGACAGCAATACTGGAAGAGCAACCTATCACGACAATCCGCAGTGGCTAGTGAATCTAAGAGCAGACCACAGTAAACTCCCTGAACAGGGTCCAAGGGTGAATGAGACATTGGTTGACTGATCCACACCACAAGGATCTACAGCAACAACATTAGAATGTCTTTTGGACTGGAGGAGTGTAGTCAGATGGTAACAAAAGGGGACGGGTACTGCACTACCAGAAGGCAACATTGGAGACATGAGGACAGCTGCAAGTACCTGAGAATCACACAGGCAAATGGAAACCATGCAACCTCCAAAAGACTGCAAAGGGTCAGACAAATCCTGATGAGTGAGCTGAACAAGAACAAGCTCCAAGCTATCAACACCTACGCCCTGCCGGTGATCAGGTACCCTGCTGGGATAATAAGCTGGCCAAAAGAGGAGATAGAAGCCACTGACATCAAGACGAGGAAGCTCCTGACCATACATGGAGGATTTCACTCCAAATCCATCACCCTGAGGCTTTATGCTAAGTGAAAAGAAAGAGGCCGGGGACTGGTGAGTGCCAGAGCGACTGCCCAGGATGAGACAACAAATATCGATGACTACATCAGGGAGATGACCACAACTAAGCGTGTGCTTAGTGAACACCTCAGCATGAACCCAAGAAAGAGGAGCAGGAGGAACAATCATGGAAGGACAGGCCCCTGCACAGCATGTACCACCGGCAGATAGAGGTGGGTGACATCCAGAAATCCTACCAGTGGCTAGACAAAGCTGGACTGAAAGACAGCACAGAGGCACTAATCATGGCAGCACAGGAACGAGCCCTGAGCACAAGATCCATAGAGGCTGGGGTCTATCACACCAGGCAAGACCCCAGGTGGAGGCTGTGTACAGATGCCCCTGAGACAATCCAGCACATAACAGCAGGGTGCAAGATGCTAGCAGGCAGGGCCTACATGGAACGCCATAACCAAGTGGCCGGCATTGTATACAGAAACATCTGTGCTGAGTGCGACCTGGAAGTCCTGAGGTCAAAATGGGAGACGCCCCCTAGGGTGGTGGAGAATGACCGAGCTAAGATCCTGTGGGACTTACAGATACAGACGGACAAAATGGTGGTGGCCAACCAACCGGATATAGTGGTGGTAGACATACAGAAGAAGATAGCTGTAGTGATAGATGTAGTGATACCAAATAACAGTAACATCAGGAAGAAGGAACACAAGAAGCTGGAGATATACCAAGGGCTCAGAGAAGAGCTGGAGAAGATGGTGGTCCCAGTGGTAATTGGAGCACTAGGTGCAGTGACTCCCAAGCTAGGCGAGTGGCTCCAGCAGGTCCCAGGAACAACATCGAAGATCTCTGTCCAGAAGAGTGCAGTCCTAGGAACAGCTAAGATACTACGCTTAAGGGATAGACTGCCTGCAGAGTGTAAAACAGTCATTTCTAAGTAAGTATCGAGAGTAAAACACGGTGGAGGCTTTGTCATGGTTTGGAGCTGCATTTGGGGATCTTGTCATATTGATATTCAACACAGAAAAGTTCTGTCAGTTTTTGATTCAGCCTGCAATACCATTGTGAATGCATGTGATTGGCAACTGTTTTATATTTATATGCCCAATGTCATAGAATGATTTTGTGGCAAATAGAGAGTGACCCAGATGTAAGAGTCAGTAGACTGAATTAAATTCAAAATCACAGCTTAGTTTAGCCCCTCCTAGATGGCCGAACTCCTCGCCCTATCTCTAAGGGAGAGGCCAGCCACCCTTCGTAGCTCTTTACCACTGCTTGTATCCGTGGTCTCATTCTTTGTTTACCTGCATCAGTGACCTCACCCTCAGGGATAGACGAGTCGTCCCTCTCGTCCCCAGACTCTCCTTCCTCCACGGAAGACGTGCCAGTTGGATTAAGGAGGTCCTCGAAGTATTCCTTCCAATCCACCACACATGCAGAGCTTGAATGTAAACATCTAAAAAAACCAAAGGAGTGGATAAAGAGTCCAGAACAAAAACTCTAAACACTGGCCCAAAGACTGAGGACCAGGACAGTGACAGTAATCCCACACTGCAAATGTTGTAAAAGGATACCTAAATAGAGAAACACACAATGGAACATTATCAGTCATGTGACTGAGTCATGTGAGTCACAGAGAACCGAAACAAGGCAGCAAAAGAACCAGAACCAGAGTTAAGCAATGAACACTGCTTAATTTCTTTAAGCAGCGTTCAGGAAGTGTGGCGAACTGTTCCTGAACACTGCTTAAAGAAATTAGAAGAAGGAAGGTTGTCCAATACAGACAATAGTTCAATAAATAATTGCATATGTCCAGTTTTCCTGGGAAAATGTGAAGAAACAAAAGATTGCTCAAGACTTCGTACAGTTTTGCATGTCCTAATGCAGTACTGCACATTTTAATACTGTTCTTCCATTAAGTCTAACCATTTATAGAACCCTTAAATAAGGTTTAGGAGTTAGTTCAGTAGCCACTGGTGTTTACCCACTAACCCCAAATTTAAACCAGTTCACCAGGTTTTGGTGCCACGCCAGCTTTACATTTCTTTAGATCTAAACACTGTATGAATGTGATGAATTGCTATAGCCATTCACCTTTTTGTTGAATTCCTCTGATTATATTGATGAGATGCGAGTGCTAGAGGAAGGAATCCCTTTCCTGTCTTTCTGTCTGTTCATAGGGAGCACCAGGTGAGCCTGGCCTGTCTATCATTGGACCAAGAGGACCTCCCGTAAGTGTCCTCACCTCTCCCTAGAATTATGAAGCCTTTTATCTTCAATCTGCGTGCCTATGCAGCAAACATCTTTATAAGCTACCACTGTTGTAGAGCTCAACACATCAGCTTGTAGACACCAACAGACTTTTCAGCTCTATCAGTTAAACTAGACAATCCTTACTTTTCAGGTTTGTGGAGTACTGAGCTCAGATTTATGTAAGCTCAGCCAAATTGTCTAAGACTGAGTCTGTCCATGACAGAATATTGTTATGTTATTGCAGAGTGTATGTGTAATCAATTGCATTATTCAAAAGGACTGGAAGTTAAGTTAGACTGTAAACTGGATCACTAGTCATCCTTATTTTATCAGGAAACAAAGCTAGACGGTGCGTCCTTGTCCAGCTGGGCTCACCGCTAGTCGAATGTTTCTGTCTCTCCCTGTTAACAGTTTACAGGAGGGCAACTAGCCAATCTAAGCAATGCTCACATCGGTTTTTCTTAGTGTTAATTATCATAGTCTATCCTTGTATATGGACACCTCTCCTGCATTATAATGGGCATTTCCAATGACTAACAGGCTGCAGAAGAGGCTCTGCGTAGGAGGAGCCAAGTTAAAGAACCACCCAGTCACAAACACATTACAGTTTAGAAAGAACCAGAAACAGGGAGGTGAGGAAAACAGAAGGCTATGCAACCCAATGCTTCAACACTTCTTCAACACTTTGTCATGTTGGATGAATATGTGATACATTATTTTTACTGTGAGCGTGATTTCAAAAGGTTATAGTCATTGCTGGCCTGAGGGGAGACAGAGCATTTTTCACTATCTGATTTCCTTTTGTACACAGAAGGAAATCGCACACAGTCATTCCGAGCGTATTCACCATTTACAGAATATGTAAATGTAGCAGAACTGCTGTCACCTTCACGTTTCCACACTTGTTATGTCAGACTGTCAGATGCATAGCACACACTCTCACGGTTTTCCCTCCTTTATTTCATCTCTGTAGGGACAACCTGGTACAAGAGGATTTCCAGGATTTCCAGTAAGCTATAAATATCCCTTTGTCATTCAGGCTGTAATACTTCATGAATTAGCCGGTGATTGTGGGTTTTTACTAAAATAAAATATGTAAAAACATTTTCTGCTCCTTTAGTTACAATGAAACATCATACTGAATTATTACAAATCCATATTCTTGTGATTAGACATTTACTGTATTCAGCAACGTCAGTAGATCACCTGTGGCTTTGATGAATGTCTGGCTTCATCAGATTTGTCCTTGAGGTGGGATAAAGGAACAGGAGAACCTAATTAGCAACAATGTTTCAAACTTGACAGTGATCATTTAGGGCCGTGTCTTATGGTCTAATTGGTGATGGTCACAGATACATAAGTATCTTCTTCTCCTCTTCTCTCGTAGGGTCCAATTGGGTTGGATGGCAAGCCTGTGAGTTTCATTAAGCTCCTTTTATGAACTGGAATAACTGTTCCTTAGTGTTCCTTGAGCATGGTCATTATTTAATAAAAGTTCTACCAGTCATCATTATCGTTATTATTATTATTTTTTTAATATTGTAAGTTTGGATTGATTTAATTGTTTTTCCTCCATAAAGGGACAGAGTGGACCAAAGGGAGACATGGTAAGTCATAAACATAAATAATGCCAATCAAGCTTTCATTATTAAATTTAATTTATTTTCACTCATGTTAAGTCTTCTACACCTCACAGCAGCTAATCAACACCTAGCTCATATTTAACACAGACTGTTTTGCTGGTGTCTTTCAGGGACAGCGTGGTCCTAAAGGACACCCAGTAAGTATCTAGGACCTGATGTCAGTAATCTGATTACATGCCTTTCATCTCTTCGGCTAACTTTTTAACCAACTCCTCTTTTCTTTACTTTTGTTCTTTTGCTTTCTAGGGGGAACCTGGATCTAAAGGGGAGAAGGTGAGATAGGGTTTTTATTTCCCATGTTCAGTTCAGTTTCATTTTGTGGATACTTTTTATGATACAATGTCTTTCTAATTAAACTTTTTGTCTATTCAAGGGTATATGTGGTGATTACACGCATCGGGTAAGGAAATATTTTTGTTAAACTAATTCTTTGCTGGTTCTCTTTTAGAAGAAGTCAAAGTTTAACATAAAAGTTTGAATGTGTTTGAACCAATCAAATTTCTCCTTTGTTCAAGTTTTTTCACTTTTCAGTTTTTCTGTTATTATCATGTTCTTTTTTTAAAGATTACCTGATACAGTTGTTAAAGATGAAAAAAATGAACATGGCAGAGGAAAACAATTGAACAGATGAATGATAGGTAGCACATATGGAGTTCTTTGGCCCTCTGCCTCACTTTTTCAGGTAGTCGAGGGAAAACAGGGTCGTTGCCAGCAGCATCCTGGAGCATAGAGCCTATGTGTGGGGCTGCCAGGAAAGAGAGTCTACTATGTAATGGATATTTGTCTGATAGCTTTGAGATTTATCTGATAAATTAGCCTATGTTTAGTTAGTCTTTGAGTTTTGTAGCAGTCTATAGGTGAGGTGCATTCCCGGGGTGTGATCACAGTCCAGGCCATGATCTTAGCGAACTGCTGTTTGTGGGGTTCAAATGTTAATGTGGCAGGTTCACCTTAATAATAATAGACATTTTTTTGCAAAACGCTATGCTTCATTTACAAGGTGAAGATCGCTCTAGCACGCCACTGCCTTTTCAGGCACCTAGCTCAGCAGACAGACAAGCTCCGCCTCCCTCCATGCTTTTAGGAGGTTGAGGTGGTTAATCTGCATTGCTCCGCCTTTGTCAATTTGCACAACGTCATAACCACTACCATCACCTCAGAGGGCCTGGGGCATTTGATAAGTAATTTGAAGCTAGATGAAGGGGCTGATATAAGTAGATTTTGTCTGAGAATGATCTGGTTCTAGTTGTTCACTGATCGGTAACCATGACTACCATTCACAGAGAGTTGGGGAATGGCTGCAATCACAGCATTGTAAGATGGTGACAGATGTACCCTTAGGCCCCTCCTCCATTCGGAGATGGTCTTTCCCTTTTTACATAAATGGCCTCCTTGACTCCGCCCTCAAACCAGCATTCCTCCCTGTCCAGGATGTGTACATCCTCATCATTGACACAGTTTCCACTGGCCTGTAGGTGTAAACAGGCTGCAGAGTCCTGGTCTGACTCTTCTGTGTTGGTCCATCCTCTTAACCAGAGGTTGTTTGGTTTCCCCGATGTTTAATCCTGCCAGTCCTCCTGGTACTGGTGTTACTCTGTTTGTGTCGGGGGGACCCGATCCTTGGGGTGGACCGGTTTTTTGGCGCAGCGTGTTTTGAGGTTTAAAACCCACAAAGACTCGGCATCTCAGCTCCATGCTTGATGTATACAAAGTTGTCTTTGAAAGTTAAAGATTAGATTAGAATGAGGATTTGCATTTTTTACAGGATGTCCTGGTCAGGTTAGTTGTTTCTCTTTAAGTCTTTATGCAAGCTAACCAAATCTTGACCTCAGTTCTGTATGTAACTTTCTGTTTGATTGGATAATTAAATGATTTGTTGCTGTTTATATTAGCATTGTCTAAAACGACAATTTCCATGGCGTATAGGGCCTCTTTGTGCAGGACCTTCCTCTGAAAACGCTGGCTTCATTACGATCAAGTCATACTCTGTTAAAGGTTTGTGGGTGTCTCTGAACACCCTGTTAGATAACCCTGACCGGGGCGCTACCAAGTCATGCCACAAAGAGAGCCAGTGCCTCCGAACAAAGGCACGCCTCAACCTTCTGTTCTCCACGCAAAGGAAACAGCACAAACAGAAAAAAGAAGAAAGATTCATTCAGATCAGCATAATGCATACTCCTTTGGTGATACAAAACCTGTACTGAGTATCTGCACTGTGCTTTGCTCCGGCTACTCCAAGCACGCTGTGCCACAAGCCACAGTCACACATTCAGTTTTATTTTGTCCCTGTAAGTGTTTTATAACCAAATCTGACATCAAATATCCTTTGAGGATCCTTAAATTTCTTCTTGTCAGCATTTCATTGTTTTTGAGTGTCCTCTAGTTTCTACTGCATCTCTCATTTTTATTTTTATTTATTTATTTTTTTTATGCATCTCAACATAAGCACAAATAAACCCTACAGAAAAGCACATTTTTATTTGATTTAAATTATTATGATTCATTCCTAATATTGGCAGCAGGTGACTTATATACATTTACATCACTGAAAACTGTTCAAGACAAAGCAGCAGACTTGCCTACTTTTAATTTCCCCTTACCTTTACTTATAACCTGCTGTATGTATTTCCATAGAACTTGCTATTTTGGTATTTTAAGTGATCTTCTGAATAAATAGTGCAATTGGTTACATATTAAAAAGGGCATTATCTATCGATCTAATCGATCAAATGTATTAGATTCATGTCAAGACTAGTCAGGACTTATTTTTGGTTTGTTTTACTGATAAAGGTGCTTTAATGTTAGTGGGATCATAAAGTTTGTGGAAATATGTACGCTTTGTAAAAAGTAGGCACGTTTCATGCAAACTGTTCCAGTTGGTGTCAGTGGGCAGACATAGCTGTTTGTTTGTCCTTCTCTAAACCTTCATCTGATCGCACTGGTCATCTCAACAGAAGCGACGTATTGTACAGCCCTGTGTTGGACAGTTGGCCACAGTAAGTGTGAACATGTACTGTAACTCTGCTGCTGTACTCTCTTTGTGGCAAGACCGGCTCCTACCTCTGCTCCACTGCAATCTAAGGGCCTGAGTAACTGATAATGGGGATGCTGACCCACAAACAACCCTCGATAGTAAAACAAACAGAAACGCTCTTTGCTGCCATCTGAGGAACGAAAATAATTTCACATTCATTTTGAAATACTAGGCTAACAGTACATGGACCATCCCCTTTGCCACTTCAGGCCTATAGTTTGCTTTACTGGTGCCTCTGATTTATATTTCCTTTCTTCAGCCGTATTTCCTTTTTTCTAATTTGACTTCCCATTTCCTTGCTTTTCACTCTCATTTCTTTTTTCCCTCTATATCCCTCCCCCTTTATCCATCTTTCTCCTGTTCTACCCCGTTTCCTTTCTTTGGCCTCCTGGTGACCTTTGCCCTGTGACCTTTTTGCATCGCTGGCCACCTGTGCTTTGTGACTTCCCCCCAGCAGATGTTGCCCATCACCGTGCGCAACATGCCCTCAATAAGCCCTCTAATATTAAAACGCCTCAAGGTACAATTGTGTCTGTCCCCCGCTTGCTCCCCTCCTCCCCTCCTCTCTGCTCTCTGTGTGGATGCCATCCAACTTCCTTTCCTTCCCACAGCTTCCCTCTGCTATCGTGTGTGTGTGTATACATATACATATACATATACATATATATATATGTGTGTGTATGTATATATATATATAAAGGTGTGCATAAAGCTGGACAACAATGGTACCAATATTGTATTGTATAGCATTGAATTAACATAAGATAACGGTTAATGGTCTTTGTTTGATGATGGCAGTCTTGATTATGTGATTAGTACTCAGAACGTATGGATACTTGGGGTTCTTGTACCACATTCACAGGGACGGCATTAAAGTCCTTGATCCCCGCTGTGGACAGCAGTCAAGAAAATGAAACTTTGTGTGATCAAGTGATTGCTAAATGATTCTTTGGCCCCTTTTGGAGTGTTTATTGACCATATTAATGCATGTCCTGCTACCTGAGGGTCAGATTATGTCAAACATGTAGAAACTGGGTTGTAACTGAAACAAGTCATTGTTCTCCAGCATAATAACTGCTCGCCCTGTTCCTTAGCTTACCTTCCTCTCGCCAACACCACCACCCTTTACTGGATTGTTGCAGTGTAGTGTGAAGTTGTGTGGACATGGCTAGCGTGGCTAGGCGAACTCTAGAATGACAGGTTTTAATTCAAACTCTCTTAGCAGGGCGAGCCTGGAATACAGGGGCCTCCGGGACCTCCAGGGCCACCAGGAATGGATGGGGCCAGTGGCCCACCAGTGAGTCTGAATCTGAGTTTACCTTTTTATATATCCTCTGGTGTCACACACTGTGGTGTCCAATTTAAATTTAACAGACTTTTCCATATGACACAAGAGTTAAGAGACTGACCAGTATAAAGGTTCTTTACTTTACTGTTGTGCTCTTACTAGAGAGAGAAGCATAATGTTCTTGTTCACAAGATTATGACATAAACAGCCTCGAAGAGTCTGTAAAACAAAGTTTTATTTCATGCAGGGTAAACCTGGGGAGCCAGGCAAACCAGGAAAAGACCCGAGGGTAAGTGTTGTGACTCCTCCGTTTTTATGTTTCTAGAACCTTCACATTATTCATTAATGGAGCATTAATGGTTTTCTTTCTTCTTCCTTGTTTGTGCAGCTTTTGTCCGGACTAAAGGTAAAAAAAAAATCATTCATTCTAATACAAAGTGCCAAATACAAACAGCATCACTGCAGCCTGTCGTAAAGAGTTTATACATCACTTGGGCAGTAAAGGCAGTCAGCTAACCGCGAGACACAACTGAGGATTGAAACACCCTGAAGCAGAGGCACACAACGAGGTGTCCCTCTGGTAAAGGCTGCTTTCCCCCATAGCAGCTCCATTTAAAGCAATGCATTATCAGGGATTGGAGCATCTAGTGCTTTTACTGAATCAGAGTTGTAGGAGTCAAACAAGCCACATGACATCATGAAGTCAGGAGGTTTTCACTGTGTCAAATACAGATATGTGTTGTTTTATCTGTCCAGGGTGAGCCAGGTGTGCCAGGACAAAAGGTGAGCTCCCTTCTGTGTTTTATATTTAAGAAGGATTATTACTGGCAGAAAACTGAATTTGAAATGCATTTGTTTACTATTGGTGGACGTGTGTGTGTAGTTTGAGTACCTGCATGATCAAAGCAGAAATAATAAGGAAGTAATATTTTATTTATTCTTGCTTTTTTTGGATGGAACATTTATAATCAAATCTTATATTTTACTTACTCAACCGGTTGCGGCAGATGGCCCCGCCCCTCCCTGAGCCTGGTTCTGCCAGAGGTTTCTTCCTGTTAAAAGGGAGTTTTTCCTTCCCATCGTCGCCAAAGTGCTTGCTCATAGGGGGTCA
>VUQR01036084.1:19238-34510 GCA_015108515.1 Hemichromis elongatus
CATAGGGGGGTCATATGATTGTTGAGTTTTTTCTGTATGTATTATTGTATGTACTATTGTACAATATAAAGCGCCTTGAGGCGACTGTTGCTGTGATCTGGCGCTATATAAATAAAATTGAATTGAATTGAACTTTAAAACTACACATATAATGAAAGACGGCTCAGTTCTTCTCACTTTGATCATCTGTTGGCCGTTATTGTGCTTTCGGTGTTGATTAGTTTGATCATTGTGTGTCTGTTTGTGTCTCCACAGGGTGATCGAGGTGATGTTGGCCCCACAGGCCCAAAGGTATTCCCCCTTCTTCTGCTGTCTGTTTGACTCAAAGCATCAGACTTTAAGATCTCTCTCTCTCCTCTCTTTTTCTTCCCCTCTTCTTCTGGTACTCTCTTTTCATCCTCTCTTTCTTTCTCTTTCCCGCCCCTCAGTCCTGTCTGTTCTGAGTGTAATAACTAATAAATAATAAATGAATAAAGAAAGAAAGAAAGAATAATGGTAATAAAGGTTGAATAAAATCATAAAATCATTAGGTTCACCAGTACAGCTAAAGCCATAATGGTCTACTTGGGAAAATAAATCCTTCAGACCATAACTGTGACGGCTACAGTGCAGGACAGGACATCCAAAAACAAAAAAGGAAATATAAATATTTAGTTTCTGTTTTTGTCCAAATACTTCACACTGACTGTATAAAAACAGTTGTAGATTTGAACGTCTCTGCCACCGGGATACGACACGGCAGCAGTTACAGCAACAACCACAGCATTAAACCTTTCTGAAGCTTTCCTTGTTGCTCTTCTCTGTGCACGTTAGTGCCTGGTACATGTTAACCATGCCTCCGTCTTATCTGTTTTCTGCCACGCGAACATCAGCTGACTGAAATGATGGTCACTGAAAAGATACATTACTTACTGAAAATCTGATCTTGTGCTCCATCTAGTGGAAAGTAAAATTACAGCATTGTTGTCTGCTTCACAGGGAATAAGGGGAGACCAAGGAAATAAGGTAAGAGGAAGTAAAAAAGGGTACTTTTTATTTTTTTTCCATGAATGGCCCTCTTTCAGTTCTGTAGTTAGCCATTATCCTGCTGCTGTTTGATTGATTTTTTGTTTATTTGGGTTTATTGGTTTGGGGGGGGGTCTTTGAAGTGTATCTGGAGCGGAGTCTCTGTGTTTAACCTAATAGGTGGTCTACTCGCTGTTCTTCTCTAACAAGAGGAGGATGTAGCTGTAGTCGCGTCAGGTCCCTGTCGAGATGGGGGACTCCGTCTCCCTGCAGTTTGGTTTCCCCGTGGCTGAGGTGGACTGTCTGCTTTCGCTGTCCCGCTGCTTGATAATGTTTCCGTTCACTCTGTCGGGAGGGGAGGGAACGTTTCCCAGAGAGGGAAGAGAGAATGGAAAATAAAAGCCAGGCAGGGAGTGTGTGTGGCATTTTCAGGATTATTTATTCATGGCTGATGTCACTGCTGGAGTCTGGGATAGGAACATGCTTTAAATTTATGAATGAGTAGAAACAGGATTCAAATCCTTTTGTGAGGATCTGCTGTCTGACTCTGAACACAGAAAGGTGGAACTTACCTGGATAAAGTCCATCGTGAAGGTAAACTCTACGTTTCAGAGGCTTTACCAAAGAATAATTAAATATGAAGATATGAGCTGTGTTGTTGTTCGACATGCTAGAGCCTGCCCACTCTGTCAGAACTGCAGCGGTCCCAGCAGACCTGGACTCAGAGTACATCTCTGTACATTAGCATGGCAGGGTTGGGTTTTTTGCAGCCATATATGTTTTCTCCATTTGGTGTCTGAGACTGATGGAGGCACAGGAAGGTTAAACTTGTGTAACATTTGGTGTCCAGCGGGAGCAGCAGCAACAATCTGTAAAGGCTGTTACTCTTTAATAAAGAGAAAGTGATTCCACAGGCCGATCCTTCAATGCTGGGAAACGGTTGGAGAGGAATCCATGAACTTTATTGGGAAACTCCCAGCAGGAAACGTGCTCAGGTCTAGTGACACACAGGGAACAGACACACCTAACACCCCCAGAGCACCACCAGTCGTGGCTGCAAAATGCTAACGTAGGTGGTGTTTCTGAAAGCAGCTCCATTAAAATTATGTTAAAAAACTGGAAGCAGAACAGACAATAACTGGATTTCATGACCAGGAGGAGTGTGTGACCACAGTGACACCACAGTTTGCTTCACAATGACTTAGCTAAAGGAAATGATGGGGAATAAGATGAGCAGGGGGGAGATAGACATTATTTTACACCAGTCATTCTGTTATTAATCACGTGTCTCAGTTCACGAACTTCATGAAGACACTTATGTTGCTACAACGATCGTGGACATTGAATGAAAAACTTCTCATTTACGACATGTCCACCTGTATTCTTTCAGTTCGCAGTGAAGCAAACTGTATCCTCTCACCTTTCAGTGCTCTGGAGAGGGCATCCCTGTCAACGTCTGCACTTTCTGTCATTATAGGTTGTTAGGTCATTTCACTGTGTTACTGCATATATCCATTCCAAGATGGCTGCATGGTTTTTATTTGTTTAGTTTCTGGAAAAGAAAGTTTTCTTTTTCTACTTTTAATTTCTTTTGCTTTCATGTTATCTCCACCAGGTTGGATGAAGCAGGGTTTTCTGGTGTTCCTGTGTAAACCTCAAGTCCTTTATGTTCAGTGTGCATAGCAGTTATTACATATCCAATCAGATACATGTGTTTCCTTACACAGCAAAGGGCTAGCCTGGCTCCCTGTGTACCCCTGATATGGCTGACAAGTGGGGACACAGAGAGAACTTAAATAGATTAATATTCTTGTCTGGTTGTACCTTGTTAATTTTTAATGGGACAGGCAAAGAAAGATGCCCAACAGATTTACTTTACCAAGTTATTGTGCAGCACGCAAGACCGACAGCGCATCATATGGTCTGACGTAGCAGCCAAGAAAGGAGTAGTTTGTGTCTGGGAGCACCTGTGTGTACACCTGTGTGTACACCTGTGTGGATGAGTGGCTTGTATTCAAAAGGTCTCTCCACGTAACAATCTGCCCCCACCCCCCCAATGTTAATTGCTATTATTGTAATGCCTGGATGGCAAATTAATTTGAATGATGATTGGTTTTTATCTTTCTGTATTGCTGAATGTTTGTATTGTTCTGGCTAACTGTGCTACAAATAGTCTCCAGTCATTTCAGTCAACACTCATATTGCAACTGTTAGAAGCACACATGTACAGAGCTGTCTGATGAAACAGTCTTCCTCCAGGTCCACTTCTAGCTTACTAAGTGTTTATTTGATTGTTCTGGAACTGCTGACAGTATTCTACATTGTCATGGAGATAAAATTAAAGATGTGTGCCATTAGTCAGGACTTTTTCTATGTGTATGGTAGGGAGAGAAAGGAGAGCTGAACACTGGAGCCCCGGGAATTAAAGGAGAGCCAGGTTCACCAGGACTAAGAGGAACCAGAGTGAGCAAAATACATTGCAATGAAACAGCAATGCAATTATTACTTAAAAAAAATACTTTTAAAAATGCTGCATAATATTATGATATTTTTATTACAGGGTGACAAAGGATACCAGGGAGAAAAAGTAGGAAAAAGACAGCATTACTAATTAATTTTGAGAGAGCATTTATTCAGAAAAATATGAATTATATTAGAATATTTATGCCTAACCAGATGTTTGTGTCTTATATCAACTAACAGGGGGAAGCAGGTCTTCAGGGCCCAGCTGGCCCAAGGGTAAGTCCTGGATGGAATCAAAGTTTACATTTTTATTAACGCGTGGCTGCTGAGTTGACAAACGGCACTTCTGCACCTTCTAGGGTCTGCCAGGCCCAACTGGGGAGCCAGGCAAGGCTGAAATCCAGTATGAAAATGTATGTGGCCTAATATTAGTTGCACTTTCTTAGCTGCAAAGTAAAACCTTAAATAAACCTTTAGTGACATTTAATTTTTCTTCATAGGATATCCGCAACATACCCCTGATGGTAAGCATGTTCTAGATCGTAAAACCCAAAATGCAAACATATTTAATGACTGAACCTCTGATCCTCAAAGGGCCCCCCTGGATTACCTGGACCTCCAGGGCCCCCTGGGATCCCTGGTGCCAAGGTAGGACCATATTTTAGAATAACACAATACCAGATGATGCTTGCACACTGTATTACTAAACATGCATACTTTTGCCATCATTCACCATGAATATGAAGTAATGTGCATATTTTACACTCCTCTATGATTTTTTTGCTCTGTATTCTACACAGACTGAGGTTATGTGATAAGTTTGAAAGCAACCACAGACGAATATTTGATTATTATTCTCTGCTTGTCCATCAGGTGGATAATTAAAAATCGTATGTGTAAAATTGGTAATGACAATTTGTTAATGTGCTACATTACTGTGTAACGACATAGCAAGCCATTTTTCATTAGTGACCATAAATATGTTTTATTCGATCTTCCTTCTAGCCTTGACACCCTGCGCTCTGTTCATGCAAAGCCTTCACAACCTATTACTGACTCTGTGGTGGAAGAATTGGTAGACGTGTTTGCTAATTATCAGGCTGAGACTGATGACATAGAGGTGGATGCAGCTTCCCTCATTTCAGAGTGTACCAGACAAAGTGACACCTCTTAAAATGAGAAAAGGATTGAACACCGAACCTTCCAATCAGTAGATGACCTGCTCTACCTGCAGCCAAGCTGTTACATAATAGCATGGACGTCTAGTCTGTTGGTGCTTAAAAATGTTGGTTTGCAGATAAAGATGCAAGAGTTCTGCATAAAAACAGGCGGTGTTAAAAGAAGCTTCTTTTTCAGTCAACTGACATTGGTGTGCAATAATGAAATGACTGTGAACAAAGACAACTGTCTGGTTTGCCTAGTTGGTAATGACACCTTGGTGTGTCCTTAGGGTGAAGTTGGTCTACCAGGCCCACCAGGACTGGATGGAGAGAAGGTAATGTAGTGTTATCTTCATATTATAGTCAGGTATGATTTTATGAGGTCTTAAATCCAAGAGTGTGGATGATAATTACAGTTAGCAGTTACATATTTGATTAACATAAACATAATTAATACAGATTCCGGTTGTTTACATTCAATAAAGTGGAGCATCTTGTGAAATTATATTTTCAGGGACCTCGAGGGAAGCCTGGAGAACCAGGTTCCCCGGGCCCAGCTGGTCCTGAAGGTCCCAGAGGAGAGGGAGGTGTCATGGGCTTTCCAGGACCCAAAGGCTCCAAGGGAGACATGGGTCCATCTGGATCACCTGTAAGTGGCTACGTTAACCTTTTACCACACAACTGTCTGTGATGCCACAGATTTAGGTTCCACATTGTGACTGTCCCACATTGGTTTTATCCAGAGGGTAAGTCTTAGTCTTCGTGCTGCATTCTTATCTAATTAAAGACTCGGACGAGACCCCGACAGTGTCAAAGATTGTAAGCTGTAATTTTGCTAAATTTGGTGAATCAGGACAACTTATTTTAAGATTTTTTCTAACAAAGTTCCTGCGGGAAAGTAATACAGGTTGTTTGAAATATCTCAATGCTGGGACATATTTTTAGTGTTGGTGCATGTTTGGAGAATATCTTTCATTTCCCAAAAAATATTCATTTATTTTAATTTATTTAATAAAATTGATTTAGTTGGGCCACATACTGAACTTGGAGGATAGAAACAAAGTATCTATCTGTAGTGTTAGTATCGATCTGATATTAGAACAACTAATTGTATCGATCGGCCCGCCTCTACCGCGTATCCAAACCATCTCAACCTTGCCCAACACGAATGCGCTTCTGTGAAGTTTTCTGTGAAACACTGTAGCATATTTTAAAATCTCCGTTCCCCTTTTCTTCTGTCCTCCTGTTTTGCCGTTCATGATGTGTTCTTCTTTGTTAGTATTGATTGTTGGTGGGCGATAGAGGCAATACTGCCCCCGTAACTTCCTGAAGCGTACTGTGGTTACAAAAACACATGTATGTGATATTAGTTTATGACACGTCGATGATAAAATTACATATCGACTATGCTGCTGAAATGTTGCAGCACTAATCATGTGTATTATATATTTATGACTTTAATATACTTAGAAACTTAGTCGACCTTCACAACTTGGGTGAAATTGGCTTTATAAGATGCAAAGACATACAACATGTAAAACAAAATAGGCACAAGGTCCCAAGCATAACTAAGTGACCTTATAATACATTGAGATCATCGTGTGAATTTTGCCCTAAAATGGTTTCGGTGGTACGATGGGATGCTGTGCTGCCTCTCGCGCTGCATCTTTCTGGATACAGATACTGACCTGGCAGAGAGAAGAGACGGTTGGCCCGGTGGCTGGGAGGTAGTGAAATGCTGTTGTATGTACTCCAAGTGTAGTATGAAATCACAGATGCCCTGCAATAGTTTTGTAAAATATGGAACTATATCATGAACACTTTATCCCTGTGTCTTTCCTGCATGTTGTTACAGGGTCCAAAAGGCGAACCTGGAGATGGAGGAAGGTCAGAATCGGTAAGGATAATTTATAAACTTAGGTTTACAATTTTCTGCATGTCAGTGCCTTATAAGCAATACTAATTTAAACTGAAAACTATTGTTGAAAGCTGTGTATCCTCTGCTTTTAGATCTATGGTCCTCCAGGGCCACCAGGACCCCCAGGACCAGTTGGCCCAGCAGTAAGTCAGATATGCCCTCTACCTCCTACCTTTTTGCTTTTCTACTTACTTTAAGCACTCAAAGCATGTTTCTTGTCCACCCAGTCACACTCAGATTGGTCCTCTATGACTCAGGCCAATCACACATGGACTCTAGTCAAGTCTTTTCTTGTTCTTGTTCTTTAACCTGGCCTTTTCTCTTTTTTTGCATACATTTTTCTTATTTTGTATATGTTGCTATTTATTTCTGCTGCCTACTATTTAGCTTTTATCTCAGCACAGTTAGTGTGGAGCACTGAAAATTTTGTTGTACATGTACAATGTTGATAAAGGGCTATTCTATTCTATTCTATCTGGTACTGGAGACATAGCTTATATTTGTGGGCATCTGAGGGGGTTCTTGGGGGGCACATCCACATAAAGCAGGGGTCTCAAACTGAAATGAGCCGTGGGCCACTTGTGGCACCGTCATCTCATTGGAGGGACACTTTAGTGTTTAAGTAGAACAAAAAACAAACCAGAAAACACCCGCTAATATTTCCTAAAAAATTGTGTTTTGTTTGTTTTATTTCATTTCATATTTTCTAAACAAGACAAACTGCAAACAGGAACGCAATTTTTTTTCTCCCTCCTAACTATCTGAAGCCTTTCATTGAACTACCAAATAAACAAACTGGCAGCTCTTTCTGCCCAGACACGTGGCAGCACTGCTGCTATAATTTTGTTTGTATTTAACAAAGTTAAAATGCACACATAGGTGTACACATTACTTTTGGACTGCAAGTGAAAATGGATTTCTTTCCTAAATAAATCTCTCACTGAACTAACACAGCGAATTTAAATTGTGGGAATCATTAATCTGATATTGGAAAAAATACTCTTTCACTGTTATGACATGACATTAATGTGACAAATTAGTACTACCGGAACCTTTCTGACCATACACTGTAAAAGTCCAAGTCGACCAAACATAAGATTTACATGTGGTAGTTTAAGCCAGCTACGCAGCACTAACCTTTGTAGTTTGAAAGGTTTCATCCTGGCATCCGCGTGAAAAGACACGCATAAAGCTCTGAGGGAGCTGCCGGAGCAAAATATGGATTATTATGGATCGAGTGGTTTCCCAATATAGGTGACAAACCCACTTTTGTCCTACAGCACCACCAACTGTCCACTTGTGACTGTCACGATGGAGTAATGTTTTGCACACCAGGGTAGTGAGTCAGTCATGTGACTGAAAACTATGGATAGGTCTATGCTGCTGGGAACTTCCCATGATGCACTTCTTCACTGTGTTTCTTCTTCACTCACCTTTATTTTACTCACTATGTGTTTAATACACAACTTAATCAATAGTTATTTGAAATCTTTGACTCTCGTCCTCCGTGTACTTTTATCTTGTCCTTTTGTCCTGCCTTCCTCCACTCACCCCAACCAATCACAGCAGATGGCTGCTCCTCCTACAGCCTGGTTCTGCTGGAGGTTTCTCCCTGTTTAAAGGGAGTTTTTCCTTCCCACTGTCACCAATGGGGTTGTTTGATTGTTTTCTCTGTTTTAGTGTAGGGTCATTAGCTTACACTATGAAGCATTTCAAGATGACTGTTGTTGTGATTTGGCAATATATAAGTAAAAGAGAACTGGAATGAATTTCATTGTTTTGTTTTCCAGGGACCACAAGGACCCTCGGGGCCTAAGGTGAGATACTATTTTGATAACAAACTATGATATGAACCAGTTTCTATCTTTACTAAATTTGCCTCTTGTTATATATTGTCAATATCATATCATATTATCAAAGTGTAAGGATTGGATTGTATCTCTTAACTCAGGGAGAGACAGGAATTGGAATCAGAGGAGAAAAAGGAGCGACAGGTCAGAAAGGCGACAAGGGAGACAGAGGCCACCTTGGACTCCCTGTAAGTTCACAGTAACTTTCATTCAAAACACATCTGAGCTCTCTCATGTTGAAAACTTATTCAAATGATGTTTGAGTTGCTTTATAATGGGATAGTCTAAGAAAATGAATTTTGTCACTTTGTGTTTTTATTCCTTCACGGTGGTTTGCACTCACATAAAAAAAAAAATGAATACATTAGTTTAGGGTCAAAATTTCACATCAAACTACCAGAGACGAGGTGTTCACATGATAGAAAGATGCTGTTGCATTATCATTAATAGTGAAATTATTGGCTCTATCAAGGTCCCAAGGATTTGCTTTGAAGTTGAATTTTGCATTCCTGCTTTAATTTCTCTGATTATATTAAGCTGGAGTCTTTATAGAATTTCTTCCTAGTGATTATTTTTAGACAATGGAATAATGTAAACTTTAGTTCCTGGTATGAATTTATTAATCCTTATATTCTTAAATTAGTTTTTTTTCCAATGCTTAAATGCATTTTTGCTCTCTCTACATGAATACCTTAATTTAGTGTTGCCTTGTCTCCGTCTTCTTGTCCTGATGCTAATTATATTTTGTTTATTTCTTGTTTTTTAAGGCTCGGTTTTTGTTGTCCCATTTTAGATTTCTCTCCTCTTTATAGTCCGTTCTTCCTCTTCCTGTTAGTTATCTGTTATTTTTTTGTTCCCTGTGTTCTTGAGTCTGATTCTAGAAAGCAGGTTCAGCAAAACCCTGAGTCTAACAACTCTGAGTTTTCGGTTCCAAAACAGGTTGATCATACTTAAATCAGCTGTGAGTATGTTCACCCTGAAAGCCATTATCAGGGCGCTCCAGTACCAGGAGTCTCCATAATATCGTGCAGGCAAAGAGCCGATGCTGGACCGAGCATAAGGAATGCGAGTCAGTGTGGCCCATGACTTTCATTTTAAAAAAAGAAGACAGAAGAGTCATTTTCTTCAGCATCGTCCAGATATTAAAACTTAAAGCTTGGATTTTCAGAGATAGAGCTGAACAGTTATATTTCAGATCTAACTCAACATGGACAAAATGGAAATGATAAGATAAGAAATATGGATCAAAGATGTACCTGTATATTAGTCACACCAGCCAACACTGGTTTAAGTGATGTTCAGTGGAACATGCTGAGGTTCTTGGTTTTAACTGAGACATTATAATACAGCGGCTAAAATAAGTATTGAAAACATTAAAATAAATATATTTCTAAAGTTGCTCTTGACATGAAATTCTCACCAAATTCAGTAACAACCCATTCAATTCACACATCCAAATAAACTCAAAACATAAATGTTCATAAATTATGTGTAACAATCAAAAGGGAGTGTTATAGAAACTTAATAATTAAATAAAAGAGTCACACTGCTAGCATTTCCTTTCTAGTGCTTTATTCTTGCACGAAGGAGTTCAGTCAGCACGAGGCACTTATGAGGTTGTAGTGAGGGTCCTCCCCCATCTCTACTACCCTCCTGCCAGGCAGAAACACAGTCGCTTTACACAGGTCACCTACAGTTCAACAGGAAGTAGGACACTGATCCTACAAGCCTGCACTTCTGCTGCTGGCAGGGGTCAAAGGGTTAAACATAATAGGCGTGTAATAAACAAAGCTCTATCTTAGTATATAACAAAATAATCTTCTTTATGACACAGGGAAAAGTATTAAATATTAAATATAATTACTGAAATTTCAAGATGCACACACACCCCAGCCTATGGATCATCTGAAATTTAAAGGGCTATAAAGCCACCGGGTGATCCGGGTATTTTTCATGCGGTGGAGCCATTGCAGGGGGGCGTGGTCCAAGCAGAGTGTGAATGAGTGAAACTCAGCCCCAAGAACTCAAATTTTATTTGTCACATACACGGTGCAACATGCAGTGAAATGCTTGTGTCTGAGCTAAGTACAGGCTGTAGACGTGGCCTCACCGTTCCAGGGCTTGGTTTAGCATGGACCCTAGCCAGGACTCTGACTGGATACCAGGAATCGAACCTGTGACTCTCACTCCAAAGGCGTGTCGTTTTACCACTCCACTATTTACTATCTTGCCTCCTTTTCGCCTTTTTGATATTGGGGCACGGGCAGGATATAATCGCTGCTGTTTTTTACATCTGTGGACACACCTGCCGGCCCCCAAGTGGTACGTCAGATACTGTACCTCCCGCCGTTCTTTGGGTTGGCTACAAGCCCCGCCTGCCTCAGAGATTCCAGGACTGCAGCCACTCGCTGCACATGCTCCGCCCAGGTGTCACTATGAATGATAACGTCATCCAGGTAGGCAGTAGTATACACAGCGTGCGGCCACAGCACCAAGTCCACGAGTTGCTGTAAAGTGGCCTGGGCTCCAAACAAGCTGAACAGAACGGTGACAAACTGGTACAAACTGTACGGAGCAGAGAAGGTCGTTTTTACCTTGGACTCTGCAGATAAGGAAATCTGCCAGTAGCCCTTGGTTAATTCCAGTGTCATGAAAAAGCAGGCCACGCCCAACCAGTTCAGGAGCTCAGTGACCCAGGCGTGGGATAAGAATCAAAGCGTGACACCTCGTTCACTTTGTGGTGGTCTCCACAGAACCGGATAGACCCATCCTCCTTTGCGACCAGAACAATAGGGCTACACCATGCACTGGGTAACTCTTCTATTACCCTCATCCTCATCTTGGCCAATTCCCTCTAAACAATTTGTCTTTTATGTTCAGGCAGCCTGTTGGGCCTCAAATGCACCCTCACGGCAGGTTGGCTATGAAAATGGTGCTCAATGAGAGGCGTGTGGCCGTGCCTGTGTGACATGGTTATCACGATGGAGGGAGGCAGGAATGCTGGAATTTGGCACCTGCAGCCCCAACTCAACTCTCTCATTCACCAGGTTCACCAGAGCAGCGGCTTCAGACCTTCTTCATGCTTTGAGGAGGTTGAGGTGATAAACCTGCGTGGCACTCCCTGTTAAATTTGCCTGATTCTAGCCTGTCTGTTGTACAGATGCTGCCAACATCATGCAAATTCTCCCATGACAACCACTCCAAAGTGTGGAGTTTTACTCGCAGGTCCAGCACATACTGAATCTCATTTTTCGTGGAGCTCAGGCTGCAGATTTCCACTGTGAACCTCTTACATCTAATCTTCTGAACGGCTCAGCTCAAAGAAGACAAAAGGGAAGAACCCCAAATCGCCTCCCACTTTTATACTGCTCACCCTTTCTCCCCACTTGCACACTGGACATCACATCTTCTGAAGTAGCCTCACCCGTGGGGACACCCCTTCACATTATTACCATCTAATCACCCAATGCCCACCCACCCCTTATCATCCTCTCTCTATCTGACTTACATGATTTAACACAAAGTTTAAACTTTCAACTTTAAAACCACTTCATTACATTTTCATAGTCATTCTTAACATAGAAAAGTCCATCCAGTCACATATGGATGTTATTCACTTCATGTTTTATTAGCTTATGTGTTTCTACTTCAGTTAGATTTGTCTTCAGCACATTTTCACATGAAGATTCATTGTAACATTATCTCAGTGAGGTCTGTTATTAGAGTCATTATTAGAATTAACTTAAACATATTTACAATGTATTACCCATCAGTATAAACACATATAAATTATGGTTCCATGTTTAACAGCTACAACCCTTCTGTCTCTGCTTTTCCTCTTACATGAATCCCGTCATGCTGTCTCTCTCCCTCTCCCTCTCTGTGACCTTTTACACAGATAAACTAGGCCAAAGGTTAAATCATTCATTACTATGACTTTCTCATCCATATGCTGTACTTCATTTTACATTTCTGTGGAGTCATTTAAATGCTTCATTGTAGCCTTTAAGGCTAGATGAAGTCTTTTTATTCCACTTTTTGTTTAATAAGCATGTTGAAGGACATTTCCTGATCAAAGATGATTCACAGTATTTCTCACAGTGTCAGTGGAGGCCAAGATAATGGCAACTGCATAATCTGATTAGACTGATTAGATTTACTTGATTAGATTTAATTAGAGTTGTGCATGATTAGCTATTAGTAACATATACAGCCGGGGGGAAAATTTTTGAATGTCTGCTAATTTTGTAGGTTTGCCTACTAACGAAGAAATGATTAGTTTATAATTTCAACAACAGGCTTATTTGAACAGTGAGAACAATAACACTCAAAATCCAGAAAAATGTTTCCAAGTACAAGATTGTGGCCCCACACAAGGCTGGAATGGGCTACAAGACCATTGCCAAGTGGCTGGGTGACAACAGTTGGTGCGATTATTCGGAAATGGAAGAACCATAAAATACCTGCCAATCTACCTCGGTCTGGAGCTCCACGCAAGATCTCACCTCGTGGATTTTCAGTGATAATGAGAACAGTGAGGAACCAGCCCAGAACTTCTCGTCAATGATCTGAAGGCAGTTAGTAACACACTGCGCTGTAAAGGACTGAAATCCTGCTGTGGCTGCAAGTTCCCCTGCTCAAGAAAGCACATGTACAGGCCCGTGTGAAGTTTGCCACTCAGCATCCTAATGATTCAGAGGAGGGCTGGGTGATGAGACCAAATTCAAGCTATTTGGCATCAATTCAACTGGCCATGTTTGGAGGAAGAGGAATGCTGTCTATGACTCCAAGACCACCATTCAAACCTGTAGATGGAAACATTATGCTTTGTGGGTGTTTCTGTGCCAGGTGCCATCAAATCTTGGATGAGAACCTCCCTTTCTCAGCCAGGGCAGTGAAAATGGGTCATGTGTAGGTGTTCCAGCATGACAGTGATCCAAAACACACAGCCAAGGCAACAACGGACTCGCTCAAGAAGTGGAAGCATATTAGGTGTTGAAGTGGCTGAGTTAATGAGTTGGAGAGGCTCTGCAAAAAGGAGTGGGCCAAAATCACTCCTGAGACGTGCCAACAGACACCTTTGACCTCTGCGATTGCCAACAAAGCTTTGCCTCCGAATACTAAAGGACATTTTTGCAAAGGGATCAAATACTTATTTAATTCATGATAATGTAAATCAGTTTATATTTATAATTATATTTATTTGTTTTTATTTATGTTATTGTTCTGTCTGTCACTGTTCAAATATTTAAATATAGACTGATCATTTCTTTGTTTGTGAGCAAACTTACAAAATCAGCTGGGGTTCAAATAATTGTTTCCCTGACTGTAGTTAGACTCTGTTATAGCACTCTGTATTTCTTATACTATAAAAAGACTGGATGTCAAGTCCTTTACTCCACTCTCAGTTAAAGATAAGCTGGTGGATCTAATCTCTCCCTTAAAGATGGAAATTTACTCATAAGTGAAGAGTGTGTTGAAGATGGAAGGAATACTTCGAGGACCCCATGAATAAAATTTGAGCGAGTGAAGGACAGACGGATGAAAGCTGGTGAACCAGCAAATGCAGAAAAGTTGTCAGGGTAGCTGTGAATGAATGGATGAAGCAAGGCAGCTGGTCCAGAGGGCATACCTGTAAAGACAACAGAAATGAGTAAGAGAGGTTTTGACCAATTGTTTAACTCAATTGCACAGAGAGAGGGAGCGCCTAAAAACAAGCAGAAGAAATCTATTAGTACAGATTTTCATGAACAAGGGGACGAGCTGTGGTTAGCACAGAGAGATAAAGCTGATGAGCCATTCCATTTTTTTAACAGATTTTTTCCATTTACTACAGCAGCATTTCTTTATCGTGTAGAAAAAGTGAGCCATACCTTTAAAGTTGCACCTTTAATTATACCCACGTGTTTCTGGGATTGAATGTATAGATAAATAAGAAGGGACTCAGAGACAATCTTATCTGCAATGGTGATAAACAGGTCGACAGAGGACCGCCTTAGAACATGGTCTACATACACATAATCTGTGGTTAGATGTAGGAAGCAGGAGGAAGACAGCTTGTATAAGTGGAGGCATGCTCTAGGGAGAAAAGCAATGAAACTCAGTAGAAATAAGCATACATGTGAGGAGTGACAGGAGAGACAGTGGCACTAACAAAAAGACAGGAGGGTAAGCTAGAGGTGGATGAGATGAAGACTTTCATTGGGAGTGAGCAGGATGCTAGGGGTTGGAGTATATTAGAGGGACAGCTCAGGGTGAGCAGTTTGGAGACAACGTTAGAGAGGCAAGGCTACGAACGCTTCGACCTTCTACATAGCATTCTCACACACAAACACTCCGATGGACCCTAACTCAGGGTTCAGAATCTCGCCCAAGAATTCTTCTATATGTGAAGATAATACAGTTTGAAAGGCTACATTATTATTATTTTTTGCACCAACCAAAGTGATCCCCGAAGAGCTACTGGCCAAAAACTCAGAATATCTTGGCAATGCTTTCAGTGTGTCATTAAAAAATGTAAGGAAACTGGACAAGTGGAGTACAAAAGAAGTGGCAAAAAAAAAATCACCAAATACCTAACAGGACCTGGAAAATACACGTGGCTCTGCAGCGGACCCACTTCTTACTAATACTTCATCAGAAATGTTCTTGGTGGAAGGTTGGTTGACAAGAAGCCATCCTTAAAAAGGGAGAAATAACTAGGGTCTGTGTCAGTAGCAACAGATGTTATGGATGTTTGGACACACACACACGCACACACACACACACACACACACACACACACACACACACACACACACACACACACACACACACACGCACACACACACACACACACACACACACACACACACACACACACACACACGCACACAC
>VUQR01036085.1:0-28029 GCA_015108515.1 Hemichromis elongatus
CGTAGGTCGGCATAAATGGGAGGCGGAGTGCACTGTGTGCAGAGCTGGCACATACGTTTGTGTGTCTAACAAAGGTGCAGGTGATCGTGTTGCTCACATGGACACAGAAAAACCTAAAAAGGCTGTGCGAGGCGAAAATTCATCTACTAAGTTAACTGAGTGGTGGTGGAACTGAGTTAACTTAGTTAACTAAGTTAGTTCTACTGAGTAAGTTAGTTTTTTTGCACTTGGTGACTTGTAAAAGCCTAACTGAAATTTTTTATTTCATGAGTCATTAACCACGCAGAGAAGGCATCATTTAAATTGTGGAAAAATGTTAAATTTTTCTTTATGCAAACAGTTTTATTAAAGTTCTTCATGACGAGTCAAGTGTCCTCTTTTTTGGAAATCAAAAAATGGTCACCCTAGTTTAGGTGAAACCTAATTATTCTATATCAGCAGCAATTACTAATAAATATACTAACAGACTTTATAGTGTATAGTCTCACTGTAGTTTTCAAAGTATTTTCATAAATAGAAATGTTTGAAAATCAAGCTCCCCTCTGATTTTTTTCACAAATCAGACCCTGTTAGTTGGTATACCACAGTCACCAACTGTGCATCAGATGTCAGCAGGAGGGGAAAAGAAAGTCCTAAGCTGAAGATAGTCAGCTAGGCCCCATTCAGCATAAACATCCAGTCGATCCCAATTGTCTCTGTGAAAGTTTGCAAAACTTTCCAATCACCGCAGAGGTGGATAGTAGTGATAATCTTCAGTATTGTATGGGTGTGGATGGTTAAAAAAATTAATTTACATCTTTCTTATGATTCTTGTGAAAATTAAATAAGGAGACTGAGCTGTAGTTGCAAATTCTGGCATGTGGGACAAAGACTCAGCAGGATAGCCAAGTGTGGGCTGTAAATACAATGAGTCTAGTAATATGAGATCTAGAAACACAACTCCTAGTGCTAACAGATTATGTATTTAAAATGTTTGTGCTATATATACATGCTAATTTAGGTCATGCTGAGGAAGCATGACTAACTACAATATGGCACAGTGCTATGATTCTGACATGCCCAAAAATTAATAAGAAAATACTAACATCAGGAAAGAGACCGTCACTAATTCTACAGCCTTGAAATAGAGAAAAGATCGTGGATTGAATAAAAGAAGATCTCCTGTACGTTATGTAGAGCAATCCCAAATAGGGTTTCCAGCACCAGAGTTTGGAAACTCTATCACTATCACCAGCCATGTAATGAAGAGAGCAAGCAGCATCCAGTTTTTATCTTTGTTTCCTCTCACCAGGGTGACACATGAACACAGATGCCAACCAACAATATGACTGATCCAGATAGTAATTAGCAGTGTGCATGCCTCCCTGAAATGCTGCTTGCCCACCTGCTGTGGCTTCCAGTCCTGTACCAGTGGAACACACACATACACACACACGCATATTCACATGAAACGAGGCCGTAATGTACCACGCTGACACCAATCCAAAATCCTTATTATACTCTGTGATCAAAGTGGGACAATATTAACCTGCCAATTTTCACGGTTGGTACTGTAAGTGAAATATGTTTGCTAGGTCATAACACAAAACACCAACATAGACAGATGACCGCAATGACCAACGGCCAATTATCACCGCATTCAATAATGATCCTCCATCATTACAAACTGCCCTTTTATATGGGTGTCTGAGTGGTTTTATGAATGTGTGTACTTGCGGTGTGGAGTTGACTCAGGCTGTCGTGTAAATCACACCAGAAGTCAGACTCTGTCAGTCAATGCTGTCTGCGCTAGACACACAACCAGACTTCAATATAACCAGAGCTGAGTGACATTTAAAACAAGTGTGTGTGTGATATTGTGTGCATTATTGTGCTTGTGTATTATTTCATGTGTTATCGCCTTTTCATTTCCGCTTCCTGCCTGCTTTGAAAGTCATAGAGCTGCAGGCCGTGGCCCTAAATCATCGCTGATGTGTGTGGATGCATGTGTGTGTGCTACTGTAATTCTCTCATTTTAAACATGGCTCATCTCTTCCTCCCATCACTCTCATGTCTATTTCCTGTTTTTCTCCATATATCAGCTATTTACAGACTTGAAAATCTGGAGCTGCAGATATGGTGGGAATTTTATTATTCTCTTCATTTTCTTGTTATTTCTTCATCTCCTTCCCGCCTTCAAGGTCTGTAATATTTGAATTATATGTGTAAAAATGCCACCAAAAAATAAGACAACACGAAGAAGGCAATATATGGACTCAAATTTTAATCAGTATCATTATTTTTATTATTATTATGTTCTTGCAGCACGAAAGCGCATAAATACATAATGAGATTGCAAATGACAAGCAGCGTAAGGAGCATCATATTTCAACTAAATTACAAGAATATGCCCTGCCTCCTATCCACAAAGACCGTTTATTATAGCCTACTCGCCACAAGTTGGTCTATAGCAGCTTTGGAGCATGTATAATGGATTATATGTTAACGTCTCTCTCGACTATATGTAGGTGGTGGAGGCCATGTTTGGGAGGGATGCATTGGATTTATGATGAAAAACAGAAGGTTGTGATTAAGGGATGCACACACAATACACTCCTTGTGTCATATTTGAAGACTTGACCCTTAAACAGTCAGACAGAGTAAAGAAGGAAAAAGGAACAAAGGTAGCATTATATGGATTTAGTGAACAGAATTATAGCAACTCAAAGGCCAGGTCAAAAAAAATGGGATGAGAGACGGAGGGGAGAAAAGACAGGGTAGATTTGTATGGGCTGTGAGGTAGCGACAGCCATACAAACTGTAGACCCTCTTGGCACCTGGCATTAACATTCTTCCCATAGTCAGGCCTGACGCAGATGGAATATGTTTATAATTCACATCTAAAGATGACCAGATATTTGTGGTTTAAAACTGACACATCTTGCCTCGTCCCCACTGAGCCTTCTCACTGCATCTCTTGCTGCTTACCTTGTTTTGTCTTTTTATACTTTACTTTTGTGTAGTGTGTAGTTTTATGAGGCGTGGGAATTACATTTTGCTAATGAATTCTTTAAAATGTCTATTTGATCATCTCCACAAGGTTTTGTTAAACAGATTTATCTTGATTTCCAAAGTCAGATATATAGAAAGAAAAAGCAAAATATAACCTGATGCCTCTACAGAACTGAGGTGTCATGCTTGCAAAGTGTCTTCTAAAAAAGAGGTGACCACAGCAACCTCCCTGAACAGGATGCCGTAACCGTCACAGCGGAAGACATCCAAGAAAGAGTTGAACGCCACCAGGGCCAGACCTGATTCACACCTACTGGCTGAAGAAGCTGACTGCACTCCATGAGCGTATGGCCGCATAAATGAACCAGCTGCTAGTAGATGAGACACACCCGGAATGGCTCACTGAAGGCCGGACAGTCATGATCCCCAAGGATCCCCAGAAGGCACAGATTCCATCCAACTACCGAAGTTCAATAACCTGCCTCCATGCCACATGGAAGCTCCTGTCAGACATCATAATGACTAAATGACCATGAACATAGCTCAATATATGGCCAAAGCACAGCAAGGAATAAGATGGGTAAATGGTAAATAGAGCATTCGCCTTGCTAACCTATGCACTGCCTGGATTGACTACAAGAGAGTCAATGACTCATTCCAGGATGCTCCACATTAAGCCTTTGACTCAAGGTGGTGCATCCTGGAATGCCTAGCTCTGTACAAAATCAACAGAACCTTACAGCCTTCATCAAAAATTTGATGGGGAAGTTGCGAGCAACACTAGATGCCAATTTCAAGCCAATCATCAAGTGCAGGATTGCTTTATTCCATAGTTGGCATATGCAGAACATCAATGGGGACAGAGCATCTCCTTGGTATATATAAGCAGCTACAAAATACTTTATTGGTGATGTTGCTGCTAAGCAGTAACACCAGGATATAGCCACAGTCATTGTAAAAGTGCAGACAGACAAGAAGATGTAGGAAGATGTAGTTATTGTGTCCGCCATAAATAGTGTGCTGTGATAAGGGGAGGCAGTGACACTCAGTAGTTAACGCTGACTGGACTTGGCCTTCCTTTCATTTACAGGACCACAAAAACCAGCATTTGGAAAGCTGTTATACTGAAATTCAGGCCTTGTCAGATCCCTGTTGCCACGTGCTTTGCAGGAGCTGTGAGTTGGAAATTTTAATTCTTACACTCTCACAAACTTAAGAATAAAATTTACCTTGCCTTACCTCTCTATGCTGAAAACAAAGTGGCTTTAATATTAATGCATCATTTTCATCAGATATTCCCCCCGCGAAATACAGTAATCAGTCTTCGCTTCATTCTGAGTGTCATTGTTAAGGTTCTATAGTAAGGGTAAGTATTCAGCATGTTAATTTCTTTCCTCCACTGCAGCATGAATGTGAATAATTGCGACTCTAAACCTATATGAAATATATGCATACAATCTTCAAAGACTAAAAATCAATGTAATCTTTGAAGGAGAGAGGAGACGTCAGCTTTCAAGGATTGTCAACACAAAAAGCTTCCTGCATCTGTAACAGAAGTTATCAGTGTAATTCAAAGACAGCGTGATCTTAGCTTGAAGCTTTAATTTAAGAATCCACAGTTTTAAAATGACTAAACATCTCTTCAGTATATAAAGTATGAAACAAAGGGGCACCTACTTGACCTCACAGTATGCTGAAGTCACTTCCACTTCAGCAACTTCCTTATACCTGCCTTGACTGAATTAATCTATATTCCTCTCCAGTGGGTGCTTCAATACTGGCAGGCAGACTTCAAAAGACATTCAGGTCATCCAGCTAGGAGGCATTTCGGGACAGCATCATACATGTTCATTTCTGATACTGTACTTAAACATTAACAAACTAGCGGATGTCAGGACTGTCTTTTGGTCTAGAATACCTTTTGCTACGATAGTTGGATTACTGCACATTTACTTTATAGTTAGAATACTCTAATTAGTCTAAGGTACTTTTTCTTTCTTGCTGGGTAATGTTACAGCTTTTAACTGCTTATATCACAAAAATTTAAATTGATTCTTTAACATTAGTATATCTTAAGGACTTGTGCTCCTGCATTAGAGGTCCTGTGTAATATTTCAAACAAGTTAGCTCTGTGTGTGTCTACTTTGTAATTGTGTAACACTGACATAATGTAGATACTCGGTTAATGGAGTGTTTTATTGCCTCACTGCTTTAAAAATGTTTTGAATATTTTGACAGCATTAGTTAAAGAAGCACGATGTACAAAATGCATTTAGCATTGACAGAACTCGAGTTGTAGTACAAGAATTTATAGACATTACAACATCTATAAGTTTATATAAGTAGATCTTTTATTAAAATGTTTTAATGAAAAAAACTTACATTACCTAAATTAAAAGTACTATTGTACTAAGTAAACACAATAGCTTTAAATATTTTGACATTAAATATGAATTTATTGTTTGACACAATGATTTTTTTACGCATTTTTCATGCAATTGATGTTAAAGTTTTGCCATTTTTCCTATTTATATTGATGTGTTGAGGAGTTTGTGGAGGATATCCGTAAAACATTCACTGTCTTTACACGTGTGATATACAATACAAATGTGATCTTTTGTTTTCTGTATATTAGGATGTAACTAATGGAAGTTAAGGGAAATTGCACATTACTAGCCACAAAATAGCAGTTATAGCCATGAAACATAAATATATAGGAACTAATCATATTGTCAGTGCCATAAGTAGCTGCTTGGATTTGATTTTATACTTCGTCCAGACTGTTGGTTTCTATTCCTTGAAAACGATGCAGGATATCTGTGTGTCGTTTTTGTGTGGTAAGTCCACTCTTACCATTTCAACCAGTACCTCCTACATTTCCTTTATTCTTAAGAAGAATCAGTATTAGTTTTACTGGCCTTTAATCTGCCACACCACCATCCTGTGATCACCAGGGGTTCTCTCCTCTGACCTGAGCTCTCTTTGTGCTCATGTACCTGTAATTCACAATTGTAGAGGTCTCTCTAGAGGTCTTCGCGCATTGATAGAGACAGGCAAGAGAGAGAGAGAGAGAAAAAATGAAATCCACGAGCATCCTAGCAAAAATCTTTGGGAATTAACATGAGGTCACATACAAGAGAATGAGTTCCTAAAATAGATGTGAAAATACATACACAGACATCTAATTCTGATGCTTTTTCAGAGTAATCCAGGTCATACTAGAAAACACATTACTTTTTCCAACATTTTTAATGTTCAAGGTTGCCAAAGGATCATGTGTTGCAGAAGCTGGCTGGCAGCTTTGTTGCATGAGTCATCCAACTTAAGTTTGAAATTCTAATGTTGACTATTTAATGCACGAGGAGCTTGACTCCACAGGGGCTCTGCTCTGAAATGCACCACGCGACGTAGGCTTTACTGAAAATGGACTTATGGCACAAAAAACGGAAAGGAGGGCCGCACAAGTGCATCAAGATATTTTCATGGATGTGATGTTAGAGCAGTAAACAACACTGGGAGGCTTGTTGATTGTTGCTGCCTCAAAAAAAAAAGAAAAAAGAACAGAAAACAAGGCGGCACTGCCTTTTAGTCAGCACAGTAATTTGGTTTACTAATTCATTTTGGCCTGTAGGTTTGATGCACTTCAAGCAGCACACAATAAGCATCAGAAAGCAGTTCTCCCATTGTGGGTGTGTTGTACAATGCCAGTAGCCCACTCATAACAGCAGGAAAGCAATCAAGTACTCTGTGTGCAGGCAAAAACAGGCAGACAGACAGACAGACAGATTTGACTTCAGCAAGAGTTAATGTGAAACTGTCCTATAGACTCTTTCACTTCTCTGTTTCCTGTGTTCTCTTTAACACTGCAGTGACAGAAATCCATATGTGAAGACAGTGATGTGTGATGACAGAGATACAGAGAAGTGGATGGAGATGGGGAGTAATGAATAATGGAAGAGAATCTTAGCCTACCTGCTGAATGATTACAGCTCAAGGTTTGCTTGCATGGGGTTTTCTCATCTCTCTGCAATTCTGTACCTCCCACCATGTATTCCTCCATATATGTATTCTACCAACCACTGATTGATGATAATCGCATCACGTGACTACCGTGCTGCACAACGTACAGTTATTTTTTAAACATTCTTTATGTTTAGATTCCCACTCTATTACAGATAAATAAATAGATTCACAAACCATCCTAGAAAAGGAACCAGTTTGGCGAGTCACATGACCCTAAATTAGGAAAACAAATAAATGGCCCCAATTAAAAAGATTGTAAATTCACAAACCTTTCTTGGAAAACAAAAAATCAATACAAAGCCTCTTGCCTGTGTTAAGGCAATTAAGCCAGTCACATGACTCTAAAATAGCAACAACAAAGACACTAATAGGAAGACACAAAGAAATATGCCATACTTATATTTGATAGGAATAGTGGATCCAGGGGAATACATTTCATTTCCATTTAGTTAAAATGAAGTTATGGTAATGTGGAAATGTGGAAGAATTTAGATGGTTTGCATCTAAATGTAATGAAAATTTCCAAACGGTATGAATAAAGTCGAGTCTCGTCAAATTTTCTGGTGTAGCACTGTTCAGACATGGAAGTAATTTAAACTGCGTTGCATAGAAGTAAAATTAAAACAAACAAACAAACATGCAAAACATATAAATGTCATGGCATAAATGATACACAAAGACTCGTTAAAACATCAACAATCCGAAGTGAAAACCAAACAAGACTCGATTTGTTTCCCTGTTCACAGATGTCTAGTTATCTTATACTGAAGACACGATCATCACCACGAATCCAGATTATTTCCGCTACATCCCTGGTAAAAGCAATTTCCAGACGGCGGTAACAGTGTGATGATCCAATCCTCTGTTGTGTCTCCAGGGACAGGTGTTTTACTCTACATTGCAATTACTGATCATTAGATCATATGTGAACATGAGGAACCCACTAGAAATGAAAACAAAAGTTTAAAAGGATGTTGAAGTCACGGTTTATTGATCGAGCCACTTTAAATAATAAAGTTTGAAGCCCTGATAGACAATCAAAACAAAAAGCTGAATTTTGTATTGTTTTCTGGGAAAACATAGAAGGTCTGCTCCTGTTGATCTTATAACTATGTCCCAGTCCAGTCATTGCTTTCTAAATTAGTAGAAGTATTTTATTTAATATAGAAACTAATTCAGAAGCTAATATAGAGGTTTGAGAATAGGACCATTTTTGGTGCTTATTAAAATCCAAGCTGCACGTTGCAGAATGCAAACTTCTCGAGCACTGAGACAGATTGAGACAGAGCTTCACAATTGGAAATGTAACAGTTGTAACAGTCAAATAGGAACACTCCATTTCCATGAAATGTTTTGTATGCAGTGTGGTTTATGAAAGTGTCAGCTTAAGTATCACATGACAGTTATCTTCCTGCTATAATGATCATAGCGTATGTATGTACCCCATCTCCTCCTTTTATGTGTGAGCTAATCTGAACTACACTTTTCTCAAACATCATCACACATTCTGAAATATGTTTGTTTTTAAATACATTTTGATTTTCTTACATTTTGATTTTCCTATATATTGTGTTCATCTCATCATTTACTTGAAAATGTGACTTACATACTCCATGCGTGTTTGCTTCTTGTGCCATGTTTAATGCACGTTGCCTAACTTGATAGTTACCAGAGTGAGTATCTGTGAGAGAATTTTCTTTGACTCAACGCTAAATACAGAATGAAGAATCTGAAGAAGCGCCGGAGGCCAGGCAAAGCATGCCCTTAGGGAACGTTTTTGCACAATTAGGCCACCATACTGAAAGCCACTGAAAGCATGGTCAGTAATGCATTTTTTGAGATTTAAAATTTAGAAATGAATAAACAATGTTCTTGTCTTCCTGAAACTGGTTATCATTTGTGCTCCAGCTGCTGTCCATCTAGTCTCTGTGCTACAACACTATCTTTATGTTTTTCAGCATGTATCTTAGAACATATGTATCAATCCCATTGTTTAAAAAAAAAAAAACTATAATTTTATAAAGATACCACAGTGCCTCCTACAGGGGTAGGTGTTTTTTGATTGTCAAACATGAATAAGGATTATTATATTATGGTTTTATGGTTATACAGTGGCACAATCTTTTCCTTCTCTCATTCGGTGCACTGCATCTGCAATACAGGAACACAGTAGAATGAAAAGAATAAACTTATACATTTAACAATTCTCAAAACAAACAAACAAACAAAAAAGCCTCAAAACTCAGTAGTTTGTGAAACACTGATGATTTACAAATGCCCTTTGTTAGCTTGACAGTTAATATTACTTTAATATACCTTTGAAAATAGCAGTCAACACATGTACATGTGTAAATGTTTGTAGCATCTTATTCGACTGAGAGTTAAAATTGGCCCTTTCATCTTAACTAAAACGAAAAAAAACTAAATGATGGTCAATGAAATGATAAGTGTGGCTGCTCTCCCAGGTGTTACACTAAAGTTTGACATCCAGCCATCAATGAAAAAGAAAATTTACTAATTCTAACAGAGTTTGAAGTTAGCAGGAAGCAGTGTCGGTCAAGTTTCTAGAAAAAAATAATCAGTAACTAATTACTGATTACTTCTGCAAAAAGTCATCCCGTTAGTTATTTTCAAAAGTAATTAGTTAGTTAGTTACTTTTTTAAAAACACGATTTACAACCTGAATAGGTAATAAAACAATAGATCTTTCAGCACAATTCTACCTTTTCTGCATAATCCATCATATAAAATGTACTCCAATGAAAAAGCCTCGTTTTAAAACTAGTTTTATTAGTTTTTAACTTTATGCATGAAGCAAAAATTGTATTATATGTAACATTGTCTGACTGGAAGAAATTTGTTTAACATTTAAACCTATTTTCTGCATATTTCAGCTTCTAAAATAAAATAAAATAGTTTTTTTGTGTTTACACTCACTCTTTTAAATAGATGCAAGTAAAACACAGCAGAAAATAAATAAAATCAAACACTTAGTGGTCCTGTTGCTCTATTTTCACCTGTTTAGCAGGAGTGGGGCAGGCGGAGGTTTGCCCTGGTGCAGGTGTGCCGCAGCGGTCATGTCAGTGGAAGGATCCGGGAGTTTCTCTGTGAATTTCACACTCCCGTGGCAGCGTACTTGGTGCTTGCTCGGAAGTTTAGGGGGGTTTTTTGCTGTCAAAAGAAGTTTTCTTCCTACACAGTGAACAGCGGACGCTAATGTTTTTGTCACTTTTTACGGAATCAAACTCAAAGTAAGGTCAGTACTTCCACGCTTTAAACGCTGCACAGTCATACTCTCTCCCACACTCGATATATTATCCATTGTTGACCTGCACACAGCACAGTTCACTTACGTCATTGTCATGAGACACCCTCGCAAAGAAAATGACGGTTTAGTAACGCAGTAACGCAGCATGTTTACGAGAAAGTAACAGTAATCTAATTACCTTTTTTGCAATAGCAATCCCTTACTTTACTCGTTACTCTAAAAAGAAATCAGATTACAGTAACGCTACTGCCCATCTCTGGCAAGAAGTTAGCTCGCAAGTGTCCACCTACAGATGATTTATGTCTGTGAAGGTTCTCAGTCATCCAGGTCATCATACAGATGATTTACCACATTCTGACAGGGATTTAAAAAAAAGCTTAAACGTGCTGCGCTATCACTTCAGATAGAAATGAATTAAAGAAAACTAAAGCAGCAATGTGTGTGTGTGGTTATTAAAGTGTGGATAGCTGGCATATAATGGTGTGCTAGCTTGTGGCTAGCTACAGAGCTATGGACAGAATAATATAAACACATTTGCAAAGCAAAGACTGAGAATGAATGTTAACTTTTTCCCTATATTAAGATTTCATTTGAAGGTCCCTGATGGGCAGAGACAAATGCAATCATAATGAAAGGAAAAGACGGTGAAGAGAGAATAAACTTAAGTCAAGAGAACATCTGGGATGATTCATCCACAACAAGAGGTTAGTCATTAACATGGGGCTGCATGGTTTGCATTACTCTCTGTAAAAGATTCTTGATCCTCAGCTCAGTGAAACTTCACTTATCCTCAGAGTTATTATTTTCTGAAGTATTCAGATGTTTGGTCTCATGAGTCAATGGGCTGTAGTTTTGTCATAAGCTTTTAAAACCTGAGCTTAAACATGCAATGAATAGTGCTAATAACAAGCCAGCAGAGCCAACTGTGATCATAGATTATTTTGAGGGGTTTTATATTAAATAAAACAAGATACAAAGCATTACCATACATTAAAAGAACAGCAGCCTTAATGAATGGAGTAGGAGCTTGGATCTGGAAGCAGGCGGATAGTTTAACAAGGACAGGTCCACGCTATATCAGATAATGTATATTCAAGTCAAATCTGCGGGAAGAGACTTTGGTCAATACGTGAGTAATTCTTTTAGTTGCTAATTTTTATTTGATTAACTTGTATTAGAAGCACAATTTCAAAAAGTGAGTTTTTGGTAATGTCAGTTTTGTGGCTTTGTGATACAGCAGTCCCCAATCTGTACATAAAATTGAGCCCTAGAGGGTTATGGGTACTGAGAAACAGAAGTCAGCAATGAAAGCATGCAAGAAAGGTTGAAGCACTTAAAAAAAGATAAAAAGACCTGTTTTTGCCTAGGTTTGGGATTTTTCCAATTACAAGATTTAAAATAGAGACTAACAACAGTTGTATAGAAAGCTGTTATAATTCAAAAGTATAAGTTTTCACCACAGATTCTGATGTATTATGAATAGATAAAGCTAGATTTTGCTGTTAGCATCTTTCTTTTATGTTTATAACTCTCTCCTTCCTATTTTACACAACTGTCTGACACAATAGAAACACACTGACTGGTAAATGCTGACACAAGAGAGATGAAAGTCTCAAGGACACAGTAAAATAAGAAACAATAATCTGAAAAATAGCTACGTGGGGACCCGATCCCTTTTCTATTCTGTCAATATTCACATAGTAAATGTGATGCTATGGTCTTAAATACAGGTCAAACAAACCTAAAAGGTAAAACAAAGCCAACAAAAAGCAAAACTATATGGAAATAACTAAAACTGTATATATTTTTATCTAAATCTAACAAGACTTGAATGTTATGTATCATGTGTATTTTCTCATGGACTATATTTAGATACTTTCCCTTAAGAATCATAGACTTTCTCACGGGAACAACAAGAGTGTTTTAGCACAGCAGTGTATACCAATCATCCCACCTCTTTATCTAAAGCATGAGTAAAAAAGCCCTTAGGGAGTTTGCACATACAAACTTGAAAACACATTAAACAGCTGTGTTTAATATATCACAGTAAGTGACCGATGGAGATCTTAAGCTTGGCTTTAAGAGTCCTTTCTCATCAAGTCTTTTTTGATAATTCAGTAATACAAAAAAAGTAGTTACAACAAGATGAATTTTAAAGGAAATTCAGTGCTAATTAAGTAGAAATTTGCCATTTTCTTGGCAGGCACAGTTTTTCCAGAAAAGTTCATGGCTTAATATTTCAAAACATTTGAAATCAAAAAGGTGCTTGGCAGCTTGGAAAGCCGATAGTTTACTCAGCAGTTACTTAGCCAAAAATACATTTTGGACTCTGCTAGTTGGCCTGAAACAAAAGTACATTGTGTTCGACTTGGTGACACACTGCCTATAACACATTTATGAAAAAAAAAAAAAATGCTGTTTTTCCAGCCTATTTCATTTCCATCAAGTTGCCCCAAAAGAGAAAAAAAATTAGTGATGCTTTAAAACTACAAATATACAAGTTTTCAATCAATCAATCAAAAGTAACTTCATCTTGTAAATCAAACGTAAAGTCAGTTCTGCCTGGTTGACTCTTTTCTACATCCCTGATTTCACTGTCTCTCTTCCCACCACTGACCATGTGATAGAAACCATAAAAAAGGGAAACCGCAGATGTTTGACCTCTTGCTTTCACTCCGGCTTGCCTCTCCCTTTTTCCCGCTTTATTCCTCTCGGCTCACTTTCTCCCCGGTGGGCCCGCCAAGCTGTCACATAGTACTGGAGCGTGTCCTTAACTCTGTTTTGTCATTCTGTCATCCTGTCTTCTCTCCTACCATCCATCCATCCATCCACTCCCTTCCTAGCTCCCCAGTCTCTGAGGTCCCTGTGGGATTTCTGGATGACCAAAGCGCAGACCCTTATCTGTCTCCATGTGTACGTGTATGTGTTTTTGTTTGTGTACTGTATTTTGAGAACGTAACAAATGCCAGGTTGGGATTTACAGGTGAGCAGTCATGGAGCAGCTGCAGATGTTGTCAGCCCTGCAGTCTGCGCCTCTCTCTCTCTCTGTCTCCCATCCTTTCTTTCTCTCTCTTGCTCTCTTTGTTTTTCCTTTTTTCTTAACTCACTGTGTACTCTTGTACCTCTCACAGATGTTAACACGAATGGTCATAGACGGTCCTGAGCTAAAAGACATTGGCCAGCCTTTTCAGTCTTTGTATATGTGTACAGTAAATGTATATATGTGTGTGTGTGTGTGTGTGTGTGTGTGCGTGTCTGTGTGTGTATACATATATAGGTGTGTGTGTGTGTGTGTGATGAATGGGCAAGTGCCAAGCAGCGTTCCCTTGGTGGCCTTGGATCAATCTGCTTATCTGTTAGCTGCCAGCACTGCCAGTGATTAACGACCAGCTCCACACACAACACATCCTTATTCATTACCACACACGTCACACACATGTGTGTTGGCAGGCAGTCAAGCAAACACACGCACGCACGCACGCATGCGCGTACACACAAGACATCCTTTTTCATTACAGTAGACGGCCACATTGGGGACATTCTGGAAGAGCGCGAAGCCAGAGAGGTGAGTGTGAGACGGAGGGAGGGAGATGGATAGGTGCAGCATAAACACTAAACGACACAGGCACCTCCAATTACTCCTTTTATTCTACAGTATCCCTCCTTCTGTTCTACCACCGACCGTCTTTCTATATTTCCCCTTTCGTCTATTCATCTTTCTCTGTGCCTTTTGACTTTCTGACCTCTTTGGATCACTTAAGTGCAAAACTTCCCACAACATCTGACCTCCTCAGTGACTTTCCTCCTCCAGGCCAGTGTGTGTCTTGGATACCTGAGATAGTAGCATACTCTGTCATCGGGCCAATCAGAGCAGCAGAATACCCTTGGGGCGAAGTGTAGGAGGGAAGAGGCACCTGCAGGAACAGAGAACAAGATAGATGCGTCTTCTTAAAATGTATTGCAGGATCACAACAATCCCTTAGGACATAAGTCATGTTTTAAAAGAAATTAGTACAACTAAATTGGATTTAAATCCAATCTTTTTGATGTGGTCGGATTGCTCAGCAGTCGGTGTGGCTTACTGAATATGCAACCCAGTGTTAACTGCACCAACCTGGTACTATTATGCCTCATTTATGCAAAACTGAGCCCCTTGAAGTGCTATGTCATTACGGTTTTATGTAGTGAGTAAATTCTGGCTTTGACAGCGCATGCTTGAATGACTAATTTATCTATGCGAGGTATCGTATCATCAGCATAATGCTAATCCTTATTTCATTGTGAGACCGTGATGTGATGTGTTTAATAATGGTTTTAACCGCAACCATGGTTACGATTAATGACTAGTCAATAGTCACCACTCTAAGCAGAGTTTTTGATAAATAATTTTGTCAATCAGTATTTTAAATATCAACTATTATTGTTTATTACTAGCATGGCAGTTCCAGGTGAGTGTGTTTTCTGAAATAACAAGATTAAAATACCTATTTCGGCAAGCAATGTGTGTTTTCCATTTAATGTAAAGCAAAAGGTTATTTTTAGTTTTTTTTTAATGTTTAGTGAAGAAAATTATAAGCTTACAAGCTGTTCCTTTGGCAGAACAAGCTTGTATGAGGCAGCTGCTTCAGCCCTGTGCTCAGACGTGCTATTTTTGTGATAGCGGTGGGGGTGGTTTGGCGGAGGGGGTGATGAAGAAGACGGACTTGTATTTTGCCTGTGCCAGTGAGAGGAGAGAACAGCAGCTGTTTCGCAATCTTTTGGGACTATAGACAACCGTGGGACACTTTCAGATTTTAGAGACTTTGTTTCACTTATTTAAGATTATTACAGTTTCATGGTTGGCTCATGGATTAAGAAACAACGGGATATAAGCGCATGTTAACCCTGAAACAATAAGTAATAAAAAGGAGATTGCATAATATCTGGAATCTGGAATAAATAGACGTTTGTTTTCATTTTAATTTAATGATTTCCCTTCCTTAAAATGAAAGCAGTTCCCAAACACATCTAAATATAGACTTTGATCTCTTTTAAAGCTTAGGGATTGTTTCGCTTCATTTACTGTGCATGACAGATGAAAGGCAGGTAGTGGTGATGTCCAGTTGTGTTTTATGGAAATATATTCTCAAGTCCAACAGTTTATGAGATAATTGGACAAACAGAAAATTGCCTTCATGCCCTGAATAAATTCTCCTTTGTTATTTTATCATTTTTTCTCGGCTGGACTGACATACTGATTACAAATGTAGTGCTACAAAGAGATGTGCATGACTATAATGCCCACCTTTTTTAACTTACAGCACAGGCAGAAGATAATAAAGATGAAGAGTCTATTAGACAACAGTGTTTCAACCCAGTAGTTACTTATAGGATTTTAGAAGCTAGTTTAGCTTTATAGGTGTCTCCTAGAGCACCTTAATTTGTGGATCATGCTTTTGTGGTCAGGAGTTTACATGCACTCATCATGAGTATGGATGTCATGGTCATTTTGAGCTTTTAAACTGATTACCGTTAAACTCATTAAAATGCCCAGGTGGGTTCGTTTCCGGGTACTCTGGTTTTACAAAGTCATGCATAATGCATACTTATTGCTTTCTGAGCTGGCCATGAATGTGACATATACAACATGCTCTAAGCAAATGGAATAAAGTGCTGCATGAATGCGTGGTTAAAATATCATCTGTAATCTTAAACGCTTCGAGTGGTTCATTAGATTTGAAAAGTACTATATCTATGAAAGCAAATTAACTAAACAAATAAACACATGCTGCTTTTTTAAGAATAATGGGGAGATGTTAGGGTTGCCATCCATGTACACACAGGCTTGATTGATTATTGCCATTATAGCGCTCCTATATAATAATGTAAAATAACTGTTGTAGCTTCAGGAAAGTCTGAAGCATTATTGCTTGTTGATTTTATAAGCTGGGAAAAGTTTGAGACGTGAATGTGTTTATGAATGCCTCTTTAATGTTTAGCTAGTAATAATCATCCAAACAAAACCCAGTATTGTGGATAATCTACATCTACCACAACCTGCTGTCTATGTGGATTCTTTTTCTTCTTCATATTATCTTACTTACTTAATTTTTTGTTTGTTTGTTTTGCTTCGATTTTAATCGATTGTCCTGGAGTAACATTAATGACGTTCTTTTCATCATCCCAATTCTTTAGCTTTAAATGATTCACTATATGCTCCTGAGAACCTAGGAGACAAGTATAGTTTAGTTCTCTTCCAGTTTTTTTGTGATGTCGTGAGTATTTGGAGCTAAAAGAGGAAACCCATACACATGAGGTATCGTTGGAAAAGACAGATGTCCTCTTTGGAGCACAACAGGACTTATTAGAGTAGCTCAATAAGTCAAAAGATGATTAGTGAAATGTGATATAGTAGTGTTTTCACTGTAATGCATTTCATAAATTAAGGCTAAAGCTTATGGAATTATATTTATGCCAAAAGTCACACAAACAGTTCATTTCATCTCATAGGTTCAGGCATTCATTGCCGCTCACAGAGTTCAGCTCCTCACACAAATTCACCAGCCTGTGTGCCATGTGTACAATGAAGTCATGAGGTACACGTGAGTTTCATCTTGGTGAGCACTGCAGCAGATTCATCCTCGTACGGATAACTCCACCCTCAAAGCTGAATTGCGCTTGCTCAAATCAACTAACTTTTGAAAATGTGGAGGGCAGCTCTGTGACCAAGAGGGGTCTGTGGCAGGGTGTGGTTTGTTGCTCACCTGCAGAGGAGAGGTGGAGCAGTGGGTGTAGGATGTGGTGTCAGGGGAGGCTGACCCAAACAGCTGTTCTCCATCACCTTGTCATGTGTTCAATATTCAGTAGGATGCTGGGACCTGAAGGGAGGGCGGTGTGTGCTGCTGGAAAGCTGGACAATAACACTGTGAATAAAAACACTCACTAACCTGCAGCGCTGCGGTCGTCGGGTCCTTTATTGTTACAGGGTCCTAATGCGGTTCATCACTTTCAAAGCAGTGATGCTCTAGCCTCTTTGATGGACACAATTTGGTTTACTGTTTATGTTGCTGCTTAGCAGCAAGGTGACTATGGCAAGCTGTGTGCTTAATGGCACCGTGCTCTTTTCAAATCAGAGAGTGCAAAGTTTGTCAACACGCTGTAGCGCTCCTGCTGCCTTCAGATGGCTGCAGGAATTTAGCGAACTGAAGGTTTTCAGACAACAGATGTTTAAAGAATTAAATTATAGGTCAGTGTGGAACGCTTTACCTGCATTCTTCTTTAACCAAGATGGGCTTTATTCTGATTTTTTAAACTTGCACTCTGTATTTCCTCTTGCATACTGCTCCAGAAATAGACATATTTCTAATTCTCAACATAACATACGTAGACCTCTTCAAAAAAAACACTTTTTTTTAATGTACAAACAAAAAAAAGAAGATGTCTACTTGTGCTTCTTTTTCAGTTCAGCTCTTTTTATGGTCAAGTGCCAACGTGAAGGCTAAAAACTCCCTTGTTTGCTGTGCACTTGTCATGTTGCTTGCCATCATGTCGCCGCAGACAATCACGTAGGTGTGTCGTGCTGTCATGAAGCTCTGGACACTCAAAGCTTAAGTGCTGGCAGCCAGCAACCCAGTACAGATGTCAGAAATCATAAGCAGATATCTTGTCAAAATATGAAAATCTGACAAACTAATAAGGCAATGCTCTCGTCGAAATGTTTAAGGAGAAGTGACATTTTCAATGTCCACAGTGTTCCTCATCAAAATAGAGAGCGTGAGCTTTTCACAGCGTTATGCAGAAACCAAAGTTAAAATTACACTGCGGCACCAGGAAGAATGTGGACAACTGGAACACTATGTGCCTTCTGTCGGCAAAACCCAAGGCTCCTTTGTCTTGTCCAGCTCCTGTTTCTAACTCTCTTTTGGACTATTAAGAGTGTGTCTATATACCTGTTTTTGCCTTGTAAAGTCATGTGTAATATTTCCCTCCTGTGCTCCATGTCTGGGCTCCAGTGTTTCTTTTAGTTGAACCCGAAGCTCCTCGTGTTTGGATTTGGATTTCGTGTTTCTTTTGGACTTTGGATCATATTTTTTGATATTTCTTTGTGAGCACACAATAAAAGCTTGTGTTTTGTTTTGTTTTGGGTGTTTTTGCTCCTCTCCACACCACTTGATTACTATTTTATGTTGATTATTTTTGAATCAAGATCAAGTTATCCTATACCAAACAGACCATCGCAGCCTTTAAATGGCAAGATTTAAACAAGCGATAATTCGTTGTTTTCTCCATTGTGCTTTGATCTGTGTTGGATGTTTCTAAGTTGGTTAACACAGCAGCTATTAGCTACTTATTCACACATAAACCAAAAATCTCATTTTATTTTTTTACTCTTGTCTCTGTGTGCTATCGTTAAATGTTTATGTTCACCATCCTGCCAGAGACTGTGCGTGCTGTTGCTCATGCTGTTCAGCTAGTGTACACTCAATCTTTAAAGTGTTCAGGACACTGCTGATCAGTATGATGGAACTCACAGTTAATATGTTTTGGGGCTTTTTTTTTATGTTGTTCCAAAATAAAATAATCATAGTTATTGATGCTGATGATGAAAGTAGAATCTGTAAACGTTTGTCTGTTATTTACAGACACACCACAACATACACATTACACGCGTGCATTTTTAGTGAATCAGTGAGTCACATTACATAAACCACCATATACATTTGCTATAGATCTGTGAGGGAATGATGGAAGGGAAAGAAAGCACTGATTTATGTAAAAGAGAGTTGATCACAAGACTGAAATGTTAAAAAAAAAAATTGTTGATGGGGACACTTTTTAACTTGCAGGCTAAAGAAGATATTTTTTTGACTCAGGTTAAATAAAAATGCAAACAACCAGACATAATGAAAGACAGTGTCAACAGAAATGCCCGAGGCTTCAGCCTTTCCTTCAGTGTTGCTCCGTCTCAGTGTCTCTCACTCTTATCACCTTTTGTTTTTTTTAATACTTTTCAGCTGATGAGCAATGCATGCATCGCTGGTATCTGAATATGTGTGTGTGTGAGAAAGCGAGAGAATGAGAAACAGAGTAATCCTGGCAGCCTTCCTTTGATCTCATCTTTAGCAATAACGCTCCAACTTCAAATGGCCTCAGCAATGGCAGGTAGATGTCTCTGGCACTGCTACTAAGCACCTACTTGCATGTGAGACTGACAGCTGTGGCACTTGTTTCCATATCTCATAATTCTCATCTCACTGTGACTCTAGCTCTGGGTTTATGAACTAAAGCAGCCTGCGCTTACATGTGTGCTTGCATGTGTGCACACTGGCTTCATTTGTTGCTACATTTGGGTGTCTAAATGGAGATGTATTCTGAGTTTGTGTCACGTTTGTTTCTTGCACCCTCGCACTCCTTGAATTTACACACCAATGCAGGTAAAACATCCCGTGGGGATGTAACACACTGACTGCTAATTAAATGAAACTTGCTCACAGAAGATGTGTTTATAGCCATTTATTATCACCAAGGTTTTCATTATTGACATCTCTGTGAGCACAGCTTTTTCATACTTCAACAACATCTACACCATACACTGATATTTTATTGATGTTTTTTCTGTTTAGATCCCAATATGTTTCACTCAATAACAGTGAAATTCTCAACCCAGCGTAATTTGCTCCTACTGTTACCTACTATCTTTTAACCTCATAAGCCCCAAGCCTAACTGATCTCCTGCCTTTTGCCCCCGTATCAGGGGGTGTTGGGGCTTAAGAAGTTAAAAACAGGGTTTTTTTTGTTTTTCAATTAGGTGCTTTTTATTTTCTTCCTTTAATAGATTCATATTTTTAACTCTTCTTTTCAGAATATGTGTCATTGCAAACAAGTGCATTTTTTCAAGCATACACACGGTGAGCATATCCAACATAAATATAAAAGCACCTACTTACAAACAGCTAAGCAGTGACTATATACTGTACAACTCCATGCACATTCAAAGTTATAGTCACACAATTTTATACTTGTATGATTCCATTATGCTAATGATATGTTGCTAGTTTAGAAAGGAAAATATAATCAACTTATACACTGACTCAAGGTGTCTCATCAACATTTAAAGTTAAAATTTTCTATTTATCTCATAAACATTAGTTGCCAAAGTCCAGTGATACTTCAAAATCAAGTTAATTTGATGTGTTGTCTTTCTGTAGCTTCCTCATCATAGCAATATTTAATTATTTCCCCTCCACATCATCTCTTATACGAGTATGAGTAAATAATATAGAGGACAAGTGTAAAAGTTTTAATTATAAACATCCACTCTTCTGCTTTAATTCAAAATAATGCTACTTCCTGACAATTGTAAAATATGTATGAAGGCCCTTCTCCTGAAAAACATTAAATAAAATTAATGCATGTTGTTAAGTGATCCATTTTTCAGCACATTATTAAGCTGTAAATTGAATTTATCTTGTAAAATTCAAATTTTCAACCAATTTCAACCAATCATACCAATGTGTTCCTTAGGACCAGTTTTGCATAACTGATATGCCGCTGGCACCCTGAGTGAAATTGTTCACCATGTCCAAATCTTTATGACCACAATCTACCCATCTTCTGATGACTGCTGCCACCACGTCATTGTTTTTTTGGTTAATGAGTTCTCCAAAGAGTACTCAGCATCAGTGGAAGCATGTGTCTGTGAGATGTGGTGGAGCCATCAAATCTGCAGCATCTGTGTGATGTTATCATGTCGATATGAAACAAAATCCCAGAGGTATTTTCCAGTCCCTTGTTGAATTGTTGCCAAGAGGTAAGGCCAACCCACTATTGGCAAGGTGTACCTACTAAATTGCTTGGAGTCACTGAGTAGTAGTACAGTTCTAGAGGGGAAATCTAAACGGGCCACTGATAATGCCTCTTTATCTTTTGCTGTACTTGTACATTGTCAATAAAGGGCTATTCTATTCTTTGTCCAATGAAGTGCAGTTTGGAATGGCACTTAATGTGGTGGATCCACCACCTAAATGGAGTGAAAGTGTGTAGATACAATCTACTGCCAGACTCGAATTCGAACTGGATACTTGAGTGAAGGAAGCACTGAGAAAAGCAGCAAATTCAAAGATAGTTTTATTAAGGACTAAGAGGTAATTCTATTCCCCCGAAGGTTACTAAAGCATGAAATGTAAAACTTTTCTGCCTTTGAAGCCAAACATATTGACCATACGTTGATTCACATTAGTGAAACCTTCTCAGCAAATTATTTATATTTATTTCAGGAGCTGAACCGAGGTTAAATCTGTCATCAGAAACGTATTGTGACTTTGTGTATCAAATTCTTCCCACTCAATATACCATTGATTTACTGACACATAAATGAATGCAAGTGATGTAATATTCTAATGTAATATTAAAAATTGTGCATGTTTAGCAATTTCAAAGTTAGTAGAAGTCAAGATGTGCAGTAACTGCATGCTTTTTTTTTTTATAACCACAGTTAACCAACAATACTAAATGCATGAAAAAGCTAAAGTCAAGAAGGCAGAATGAGAAGTTTCAATGTTGTGTTGGCTGTTGGTTGTTGCACACACACAAACACTCATGGGGCTTTGTGCACTGGAGCATGCCCTGTCTTGTTTCCTCGATGTGAGAGTGTTTTACATTCAACGTGGAGCTTTTTGGTAAAGCATTTTTTTTTATTTATTTGTGTGCGTGCCTTTGTGTGGAGGAACATTTGGGACCCAGCGCAGTGTGGACTGGGCAGCGGTCGAGGATGAACCCCTGGTGGTCTGGCTATAGGGATTCCTTAATTCCTAAGTGTTAATTATTATTATTATCTTTAGATAACAGTAAACATCAAAAATAGCTTATAGAAAACAAACATATTACATTACAACTTTAACCTAAAAATTAAATTCGCATAAATTGTCTCTGTCACATAATCATCAGAGTGTTGCAGAGCAACCTGTTGTAGACCGAGGTTAGGCCAGACACCAACAGTGATTTGTCTCAAAGGCTAGAAAACATTTTCACACTCTAAATCTCAAGTGTGAATACTCTTCCACCCAGCTCAGCCTCGCAGCCTAGACTCACTGTGTAGTTTGGCCTACCGCCACCGTCACTAATACAGCTAACCTTTCTATCATAACAGGGCTTCACGCAGACACACTGCAGTTATTAACCTCTGCAGTAGTGCCTCCTTCCAGGGTCTAATTGCTGCCAATACCATGTTACTGCTCAATCTAATAAAGATTATACGTGCTGCGCCAAAAGGACAAATTGTTCACTAGATTCACTCATTTGGTCCCTGTTGGACATAAAGTTATGTGAGCCGGAGCATAATGAACATGGTAGTAATATTCTTGGATGTGATCGCTCATATTAACTATTTCAGAGGAGGGAGGTGTGGAGAAATTGAACGCCAAATGAAGGATATGAGTAGAATAGATGAACAGAATATAGGGGAGGAGCTGAAAATATGTAATAACAGAATATACAACCATTATAAAAATGCTACTTTTTTGTAGCCTAAAGTGGTTGCCTTTGATTAAAATATGTATCCGTCCTTGGTTATTAGTCAGCCATCAAGTCTGGAAAAAGAAAAAGAACTGTTTCCACTTACTGCAAATGAAATGCAAGTTATTACACTTGCCCAACCTCTGAAACTATTTTCATATGAAAAATAAAATCCCAAGTTGGTAAAAGATTAAGCAGAGCAAGCAGATGACCTCAGTGGACTAGTGAGGTTGTCCTATAACCAAAAGATTACAGTGTAATTGTGGCTCGAAGGAGTTCTATTTAAAAAAAAAAAAATCAATTTATAGTCTTTTCAAATTAGCTTCTGAGAGGAAACATTAAAAAAGCTGTTTGTGCAATATTACTCTTTTCATTTGTTTGTTTGAGTGTAGGAAGCGGTACATAAGTGCACTGCACTCAAATCCCAGGGATCACCAGAGAGGTGGTCGGGGTGGATTGTGATCACTGAAGACTTCATGTGTGGTTAAATTTATGCAAGAAACATATTTTGGTTAAAATAGAATTCAGACTGGAAAACATTTTTTTTTTACAGTTTGTGCTCTGTTAGCAGATTTTTATAATGCAAGAGAAAAAAATGATGGAAAAATAAGTCCTGACCATGTTTTTCTCACAAAACCTTTTGTGCATGAAGTTCATCACACATCAAAGTCAGTGCCTGTTTGTTCTAATAAGACATCAGTTAATCTCAGTAAACAGATGTGAATCTGTGAATCTGTAATATCTGTATCCAGGAAACAAGATTTTTGATTCTGGATGTCTTGCTCTGCTTTCCATTTCCATTTATATTGTGCTTGTAACCATTTACTACTGAAGTAAATGAAGTTCTGTTGACTATTAATCATGCTTTGGGTGCATGAAGGTAAACACTTCATGTGTACCAAGTCTTACTCCAAGTCAAGGCATCAGTCAGAACGCTTGCATCACTTCCTTCTTTAGCCCCTCGAGGCAGGCAATAAAAATGTGAAAGCAGTTTTGACATGTTTACTTAAAGAGAATTGAATAGTTACAGTTCAGAATTCACCTCTCTCTACCTTTTTGAAATTATCCCTACACTTTAAGCATATATCTGCCTCCTTAGCAGTTAAATACCGCACTGATTACTGCCTCTTTGAACTGGGTATATCTGATAACCGGTGCTAAACAGCAGTCTTACTTTTTTTCTATTAAAAGCTTGGCACTGGCTAAAGAAGGTTGATGATAAAGTGCAACATAAAAATGTATCTAATTATGATTCTCTGGAATGATAATTTGGCTGATGATTTTTTGCCTCTGGTTCCATCAGCACACGTCTGGCAGCACACATGCATGACACAGATACACGAAAGTCGTGTCATGCGTTTCTTCTAACTATAAAAGAGGGCTATGCACCGTGTGTTGCAGATTTTAATAAAATACATATTGTTAGAGAATATTTTATGAGGTGTGTTCTGGAAGTAAAAACTCAGCAGGACACCTTTACAAGACATTACTGTTGTATACTAGGTCCAGGTAATCAATGAACAATTCATCACAGCATTAAAAATTGGCCCTCTTTCACTCGTTAAGGCACAGAACCAGTACCCTTCCAAATCACATAGCCAGACTATGACGAGGAGGAGTTTCCTTCTCACCGTAGCCACTATTACCTCCCACATGCAAACACATGCACACACTGTAATTGGCATCGATTAAAAAAGAAGGCTACAAAATATGGGAAAGGTAGAGAGGGTGAGAGGATATCCTACTGTGTAATAAGAGAGGCACAAGCTAGCCAAATTAGCTTCAGTTGGAGTTCAGTTGTTGAGTGAAAGTGATTGAGTGCTGTTTTAATGGGAGAGTGGGTGGAAGTGGAGAGGCAGAGAGGCTGCATGCCATGGCTAGCTCAATCAACACATACTCACTCCTCTCTCCTAGCAATTACCCAAAATACATTTATTTCACTGCTACAGCCAACTATTCCCTTCGAAAACTATCACTGAGACCAATGCAACATCATTAAACAAGCCTGAGCATTGGTGCAAAGCACTGTTAACAGGAATACAAATTACTCCAGCTGTCATTAAAATACCTTATTAAATTACAGTGATGCTCATTGCAAGTTACATCCTTGAAAATGGATTTGCGTCTTTCCCTGAAATAAACAGAATTAATAGGCATACACATGCACACACACACAAACCCCTCCTCATTCCTGATTCTATCAGTTCCTGGCCAATATAAATGGTGAGAGCTATGACATTGGAGATGTTACAGGAGTCTTGTTATGAGCAGAGGATGGAATCTGTTGTGTCCTGGTTAGTATTCCGGTGTTTGTGTGTTGTTTGTAGATCTGTTACAGTGACAGAGAGCTGACAATATAATTATTTCCCCTGTGGGAGCTGACTCCTGGTGATTAGGTGGCAGCGCTCTGATATGTGATGCAGATGGCGATGAGGAATTGCAAATGTGTGCATGTAGCTGTGAATGTGCCTTTATGGTCAAGTTAATGAATAAGCGTTTCGTCGCAAGATTGCAGGATACGCAGCGATGGTGTGTCATAATCTGTTGATGCACAACAAAATGTCCCTTTGAGATTTCGTGTCAGGATGGTGCATGTGTTTTTGCGTGCCTGTGGACGCACACATTAATGCATATAAGTGCTCTCTGTATGTGTGTGCTGATGTGATTAATTGCACAGCAACAGCATCCAGTGTCATTCAAATTCTTTATCTCAAGGTTACAGATTGATGAACCAAAGAAGATAAGCGGGATGTGCAAACAAACGCTTTACAAATTGCCTGACTTTTCTGGTGTTTACCCCCCAAAAAATGTTAAAATGGAAGGGTTATATGCAGTCAGATGTCAAAAGTGAGGAGAGCACAGGAGAGACAGACAGCGAGGAGGAGGGGGGAGCAAAAAAATCCTTGATGCTAACTCCATGTTTCTTATTCCCTTGTCTGCCTGCATGAGCGACAGAGATCAGAGATGGAGAAATGTCACTTAGCAAGCATTAGGCTACCACTTTCATCTCCCCTTAGATCAGAGAGATCGGGAGGAGGGACTTTTAAAAAGAGTTTTAAAGGGCTGTGAGCCTCTTTTTGCCTTTGAAATCATTCCATCATTCATTTTTATCAGCACTGAACATGTAAAACACGTACATCTAAAAATTCTCAAGCCAAAGGGATGCCAGATTTTCCTCCTGGTTTTTGAGGACAGAGAGATGTGGAGCTGTAACCTCGCTTTGCTGTTGAAAGGTGTAGAGTAAAGCTAAAAGAAGTCTGCCTATTGTATGTAGATTTTTCTGTAAATATATCATCTATCTATATGTAATATATATGATGTCACATCTTTACATGTGGTTATTTCATTTTTTTAGAATTTTAATAGTTGTCTTGCAGCCAGATGGGGAAACAACTGTTTCTTATCCATTTATTTTCATATATACCTTTTTCCTTTGTTGTCTTCTTTGGTGCTGTTAAAAGAAAGTGATTACCGTGCCTTCAACTTCTGTACCAAGGCACCATAGACAAACTAATGAGCAGCAACATAATGATACCTTTACTTTGAAAACAGAATGCATTTGGCTTCTTAATTCATTCACATTTGACTCTTCTGGTGGTTTTTTTTCACTGCACCCAGACAATACATGAGTTTTCTCAGTGACAATACAAAATGTGAGTCTGAGTATGGTTGGGTTTGTGTTTATGAAGCTTTTGCTCTTTTAAATGCGAAGATTTCATTCCTGCCTTTGTCATGTATACGCAATAATATTTCTGTCTCTAAACTGATTGGTTGATATGATAAGCCATTTGAAGATTCAGTTACTATGTTATATAAAGTATGAGATTTGTTCCATTATTAATCCTCACTAATTGATTAGATTTTTGTAGTCCTTCAAACTGGCTGTTGCCAAGCATCACTATTTTAACAATTAGGCTAAATCTATACTGACTAGGTGGACTAGTTGTAATGCAGAATGTCTTTTATTGATGAACACTTTGCATGGTCGCAGGAATAACAAGACTAGACTCTCCTTTTTGTTTTGTTTTTTCAGGTTTATGTAACTGTAATTTGAACATTATTCAAGTGATAAAATTATAGCAATCATTAGTTAATTAGAGACAATTTGGTGAGGTAACATAATGATATATACATTAGTTCACATAAGATGCTCAATACAGTGCTGTAATACACTGAATTAGGTTTATGGGGTGTTTTCAGGAGCGCTTTATTCAGCCCTAGCTAATGCCCAGTTTTTTGGCACTTCATATAAAAAGGAAAATCTAGCCAAATGAAATTATCACAGTCTTCAGGATGCAAATGCCAAGTTTTTTTGGTTTTTTTTGCCCAACCTGCATCTGTTCTTAGCTTGTTCGGTTGTTGTAGTGGGTGCTAGGATCACTGGGATCATTTTATCAATTGATTTTTCTGATGTGTGAGGTTATTTCTTGGAAGTTTGGATTTTTGTTTAATAATTTATTTTTGATTTCTGCTTAAGGTTCGTTATTCTAGTGATTTTACATTTTGCTTTGTGACTCGAGTAAATGATAACTCTAGTCTCTTCAGTTCTTTTCTCCGTCATGCATAGGATGATTTCACCTGTCTACATGTTTATTAGCTTTCTTTTGTCAATTCAAGATTTTTTTTATCCTTAACACAGCGTTTCCCAAACCAGGATGTGATGTTCTGTGTGAGGATGCTCTTTACCAATTGTTACTTACATTCACCTGTGTCTTTCCCATCTTGTGACTAAATCCCAATCATTTCCCAGTTTATGTACACTAGTTCTGTACTCCCATTTGCCTTAGCATCTGTGCATCTTTCCTGGAGTGCTCTCAGTTTTCTCAGTCTCTCTATGATTGTCACGGTCCTGGGTCGGTTCGACCCAGCTTTTGAGTTTTGTATGTTTTATTTATTTTTCATTTTGAAGTGCTGTGGGGTCTCTGGGGTGTTCTGGTTAGTAGTTGATGTAGTAGTGACAGATGATCACTGGGATTCTGGTTTTGGGAGGTTTGTGTGGGTGTGTTTCTGTGTCATGTGTTTCCTGTTTTATTATGAAAGTCCGTGTCTTATGTGAATGTGGTCAGTGTGTCTTGCTTTGTTCCCCAGACCTCGTTAGCGTCATCTGTTCCAGCTGTGTCCCCACCTGATTGTAATCTCCCCGTGTTCCTGTGTGTATTTAAGTCGTGTCTTGTCATGTGCTAGTCGCTGGTTCGTCTGCGTATCTTTCTGCGTATCATTCTGTGTTTCTACCCTGCGTATCATTCTGTGTTTCT
>VUQR01036086.1:0-18530 GCA_015108515.1 Hemichromis elongatus
GCGTGGCACGGTGGTTAGCACTGCTGCCGCACAGCGAGAAGGTCCTGAGTTCAATTCCACCATCAGGCCGGGGTCTTTCTGTGTGGAGTTTGCATGTTCTCCCCGTGTTTGCGTGGGTTCTCTCCGGGTACTCCGGCTTCCTCCCACAGTCCAAAGACATGCACTTTGTGGGGGTAGGTTAATTGAAAAATCCAAATTGCCCATAGGTGTGAGTGTGGGAGTGAATGTGAGTGCGAATGGTTGTTTGTCCCTGTGTGTTGGCCCTGTGACAGACTGGCGACCTGTCCAGGGCGTACCCCGCCTCTCGCCCTATGACAGTTGGGATAGGCTCCAGCACCCCCCGCGACCCTGAAAAGGATAAGCGGAAGCGAATGGATGGATGGACTCCGTGAATAGTGTGAAAGAGAGGGATGATCCCCATCATGCAGCACCATCCTGAGATGACATTGGCCGAGCAAACTTAAATCGTCTCAAACGAGAAACCAGCGAACACTGGACGCATTCAGTTTGACAAAGCTAGCTCCTAATTCATTGCAACTTGTGGTGACTAATTAGTTCCCTACACCCCGCGGGTGCTGAACACTCATGACCACTTTTGATCACAAGGTCACCTAAAAGGAGCGAACAATGCAAACAGTCGCATCATGACGACTGCGGTCGCTCTCAGAGATTCTCAAAGGTCTCCAAGTTTATGTTTTCCAGACATGAAGAGAACGTCTATACCACAGTTAACCTTGTTTACATGCAGTGAATGGTTTTAACCTTCTGTGCTTAGAGAACAAAAGGAGACCAAAATCAGCTGAGGGTAAAACAGCACCCCGATATTCAGTTCAGTATTTTTTGTTTATCTTCAGCAGGTTTGGGGAAAACTGATAAATGTTTATCTCCGTCAAGAACGCAGCATCATCTGACGACAACCATCTCTGGGTCTGCAGTAATGAGCAGCAGTCACTGGCTATCACAACTTCCTGCCAGAAATACACTTATGATGCTTCCTGTGTTTACATGTGTGAGTGTGTGTTTCACCGTGAAGTATGCTCTGGAGAGAAGGCCGCGGGGTGCAGACTAATTGCAGAGCACAAGTGACTTTGATCCTGTTCCTCCAGGTCAGCGGGGAGGTGTATAGGAAGGAGGGGGAGAATGTGGACAGGAGGAGCATGAGAGGGAGCAGCCAGCCTTACATTCTAGCTGCCTTGATTATCTGCCAAGCTTTTGTTCATCTGCTATTGAAATTTGCAGTCAATGTTAGCAGCTTTCCACTGCAGGAACAGTCCCTCTGGAAACTGTTGACTGCGGATTATCCAGACTCACAGAGACATTGTTCTTGTAAAGAAATGCAACACTTAACTCCTTAATCTCTGATCTACTGACTCAGATAACTGAAGAGGAACTTTTTTTAATTGGTTTTTGTCTACAACTTAGGATATCTAAGATGGTCAGCACTGGAACTGAAAACTGCATTAATGCATGAACTTGCCAAGTTTGAAGAAAGGCATTGCTGCTTCTTCTCATTTCCTCAAAGTCATTTTCCTGTCTAACTCTTTCAGCTTTCAGCGCCGACACAGTGTTTTTAACTTGAAGTCCTCATGAGCATCTGCAGTTTAACCTGTGATGCTCCTCCACCTTCGTGCCAGTGATCATCACCAGCGTGAGCGTGATGTATAGTAACCACTCCGGTGGAGTGCATGAGGAGAAATACATTTCCACGGGGCAATTAAAAAAAACACGTGGTCCACAGACTCAAAAGAATAAAAAATCCTTGGAAGGGAGAGCAGTCTAGTCTGGATCAAATACAGTTTTGGCTTTTGCTTAAATTTTTAAACTCACCAAAGGGAGGGGAACAGAAAGAATGAGTCGTTTTTCTACCTTGACCTCTTTGAGTATTTATTTTAAATAAAAGAAGCAGGGAACTGGAGTGATACTGCATTAATGCGTTGGGAAAAGTAGCACAGGGACAAAGCCTTTGGCACTGAAGATGATTAACAGCCTCCAGACAGTATTACATTTCAAATGGTGACCATAAACAGCACCTTATTGTAAAACACCCAGCTTGTGCTGCTGGGCTGCATGAATTAAAATAACATATTAATAAAGACAAAAGCATCACGTACAACACCGTGCACCTCACACTGAACTTGGACTGAAAAATGGGACAGCACTGTGGAGGAAAGCAGCAGTGAATCAAAGAGAGGAAGAAACAAAGAAGGCAAGAGGGAGGAAGGGAGGCTTGGCCAGTGATTGAGTGCAACATGTGAGACATCTGCTGTTGAAACAAAGTAGGAGTTCAAAAAGCTGCTTTCCAAGATCTACTTTCCATCTCAATAACTGTGGCTAAAACTCAGCAACAGAAGAAGAAAACAGCCTCACATAAATGACAACAGCAGGAAAGTCAGAAAACTGCATTTTTCACAAAATACCAAAAGAGACAATGCCTGAGCTGCAAGGTTTCAAACCTCCAACCATATCACACTTGCTATAATGTATTGGAGCAGTTAGACCAACCTTACAGCAGCAGCCCTGAGCAATCCAATCCTTTCCACAGATGCTTTTGTGCCTAAATAGAAACTAACACATTTACCAACAAGCTTGTATTAACAACTAGATAGAATGCGTCCGTAAATGCAAAGTATCAGTGAGCAAGAACAGTAGCTTTACACAGAGAAAAAAGAATGGATGAAGGGTAATAAAAAGGGAGAGGGGTAAAATAGTAAACAGAGAACTTGGACTGGCTGAGAGGCCACACAGGACAGAGACAGAGTGTGAGGGAGGGAAAGCTGCACAGGAAGTTGATAATAATGGAGATGTAATAATGTCTCTGAGGAGAACATAATGGAACTTGTCCTAAATCTCTCCGCTTATGTCCTCCTTCTACTGAGATTCATGAAAGGGTTAATAAAGATGGAACAAGATGAGTGGTAACCCGTGATGTGAAAATTATTTTAGTGTAAACAGTAGACAAGAAAAAGAATGCTTTCATTCATATATGTGGAGCAAAGCACATCCTGATAGCATATTTCACTGATACGTAACCAAACTATAAATGATGTTTTAAAGCTGAAGTGAGAAATCGGCAGGGTGACATTAGGTGCATCGCCCTGTCTTTGGCACAATGTATATGTCCAGCTGTCAATACCAAATTAGCTTAAGTGTCACTTTGTAGGAGAGGCACAACAATAAGCTAAAAAAAAAACAAGAAAGAAACAAAGCAAGAAAGTAAGAAAGCAGGGATAGATGAAACATGTGGTGTCAGACTGGGACAGAGACCAAATGAGCTCTGAGCTCATCCTCACAGAGACATGCTGAGCTTGTGCAGCAGAGAATAGCTATTCTGTAGCACTGCAGCCAAATTCCTCTCCTCCTCCTCCTCTTGCTCTGACCCCTGTGACCCCGCTGCAACTGTCCCCATGCAGTGAAAACACTAGATAATGTGTTGCTTGCATGTGAGTTCCCTCTCTGGCAAATCACTGAATATGATCATATTCAACTTCAGAGCTTAACATCTTGTTTAAATTCATTTTGAGACTCAGCCAGCCTCGTCTTTACTAGCATATGCTATGGCACCCTCCGCACAATGTGCAGATTATAGAAACCTGCTTTGGATTCGGATTGAATCTGAGTGAGTTTCAAAAAGCACTAATGAAAGCACTTCTGCACTAATCGCTGCTGACTGAACAGATGAATCCAGCTTTTCTTTACTTACGCATTCCGATCTACTTGCTATAAAAATAAATATTCGCCTTGTAAGAGAGCCTTCAACAAAAAACAAAACATCTGGTTCTTTTTGTTAACGTTTTGCATGTCTGATTTCATTTTTCGGATGCTATCCTCTTCTAAAAAAAAACAAACAAAAAATCGTCTGCTATTACTTTTGCATCTCCAGCCAAACGACTTTCCTCTGAGTGCAAGTAAGCATAGCTCGTATCCACAGAGACATGCACACTGAGCATACAGTGCACATTTCTAACCCATCTGTGTAATCTCTTAGGATGGTGAGAGTCTCACCGCAAATTTAAAATGAACAGCTCGATGAACTCTTGGTTTACTGATAGAGACAAAACAGATTTCACAAAGCGTGTGATAGTGTGTTTTCAGCTTTGATGGCGCTCCAGCTCTACGGATGGCAGTCTGTGTGTTCATCACAGCAGCCGTAGTTCACACATTCAGGGTCCCCCCCCCACCCCAGGGTCAGAACGTGGGTGAATGTAACCAACGGCTCCTAATTTATTAATGAACAGCACCAGTTAGCTGTTGGATCAATGATGCTAAACCTGCCACTAGCCAGACCTGGTAGATTGTAGCACTCCCGGTGGAAAGTCACCCATACGATTGTAAGTGATTCTTCCCTGCTGTATATAGCCTGTACCAAGTGGGTAAGCGCATTCTGCATGAGTGAGAAAGTTAACCTGCAAGAAGAGAAGCCCGATGGAGCTAGCACTGCTAGTTCGACAATGTGTGAATGCAGTGTTATGCACAATTCCATTTAAGCAGCATTGCATGCACTATTTGTACAGACAATTGTGAACCTTCTCCACTGACCTGTGCTTGATTGGGACTCTTTCCTGTGCTTTTGACAAGTTATTAGTCTGATTTTTTTTCTCCTGAAGAGAAAATAAGTCACCAGGATTGTCAGCAAAAAATTTAAAATACTCACATCACGACATGCTTAAGAAAAATAGAAAATACTATAGAACACAATGAAAATGTTATTTCAGAAACATTAAGGTCACTGTTCCGTGCTTAACTGGAGTTTCTGTACGCAAATAAAAATTAATTTAACAAATACTGTGTTTAATTTATGAACACATGTCGGCTTCACCTGCACGGCTCCGTCAGCCCTGGCTGTAGGAGTTTGAGTGACAGCAGGTCAGAAGTCATTTTGCCATCACGTAGCCACGGCCTAATTTAATTTTTATACAGAAAATAGTATCAAATGCATGAAGCTCACAGGTATTTTACCCAGTCATACTTCAGACTGAACTGTAGTCGAGTTGTTGAGTTGACTTTTCCAATTATTTCACCTGAGCACAAAAGCAAGGGAGTGTTTCTAAGTGTGAGATGTAATTCGAGTATCTCAGAAAACCTGAGATGTTGAATATGTACACAAAAACAGACTAATTAGCACCTTTTTAGATCCATGAACATCAGAAGAAATCACCACAAACATGCGATTCAAAGCTGAAAACACCCTTCAGAATCTCCAGGGTTTCTTTGCACATTAACTATTTAACAAGTATTTAATAAAGGCATGAAAAATGCAACCTTTCTTACAAAAAAAAAAAAAGTCAGGAAGGACTTGTTGATTAATCATGGGAGAATCTATGTACACATCCAAGGCGGTTAAATAACCGCACTAATAAGAGGAACGGCTGCATTGAGACTCGGTGCATGTAAAATGTCATTCAGCCTCGTTGTGCACTGACTAACAAACATAAAGAGCCTGAAAATTCAACTGGAAGAAACAAATATATAAAAATGCTTTACGGGAACAAGAACACAGGAATTCTCACGCTTGGAAGGCGAGAACAACAAAATGAGCTGAGCAGACTCTCCAGTCTGGAATGATGCTCATTTTCAGTTGCAAAGACTAAACACAGTTCAAACAATGGCGTGAGGAGTCACAGCCGATCCATCACGTTGAAATCCTCTGATACAAACTCAAATACAGACAAAGGAAAAGTCACGTTTCCATTTGATGCCACAGTTTCGTGCATAAACATTGCTTGCAGAAGGCGATCAACACTGAAATGACGGATAACATCACAGAGTGTACTCACAGCTCCACTCTGCAGCCAGTCTACAAGAGCCTGAGCGGTCTCTGCAGGCAGCTGTGCTCGGAGGCTGTCTCGATGCTCCTGGTTGGGTTGAAGCTCCAAGGAAAGTTTGAGGTCCTCCGCTAACTGAAGGACCTGCAGCGGTGCAGCACTGACGGGCGAACCCAGGTCATACATGCTGTTAGAGAACTCCATCGCTGCTGCTTTGGAACCTGGTGTGTGAGTGATGGAGGCAGAGAGGGAGGAGAGGAATCAAGGACATTAATAATACTAAGGAACTCAAACTTTAATCAGAGCCATGCATCGTTCTATTACATGGCTTCCAAACTGTCCATGTGTCACCTGGATCATTTCCCTGCACTGTATAGCCAACGCTAACAAACATCTGGATGCACTTAAGCAGTCGTGGCTCTAAAACAACAGCCACACATTGCAGAGGCTTCAGACAGCAGACAGGGCCCAAATTAACAAAAGAGCACGCAAATGAAACAACCTGCGTGTGTTTATTTTAAAGAGACTTTAAAGTTTAAGCAACACATCTGTGGCTTTGAACAGGGACTACATTTATTTGAAATAAAGTAAGCAGAGAGATTCTTATGTGCGAGGTCTCTGAAAGATCATCAGTGACGTTTCAGCTGAAATACTGAGCTTTATTAAAGTGGATTATTTCAGCTGCACTATATGAAAAAAACAAGAAAAATCCACAATGAAAATAGTTGGGTTTTTTTAGCTTTGTCATGATCTACAGATTTTATAGTGTTTGAAACTTCCTGCTTTGAGTTAATCTGATATCCTTCATTGTGTCTGCTCCCCGTGCTTCCTGTGTTGCCTTGTCCACGGTCTCGTGTCTCACTCGTAGTCAGTTCCTGTTTTATTTTGGTGACAGTGTTTTTAACGTGTGTCCTGTTGCTTTTGGTTCTGGGCTGTGATTTGTTCTGTTTCGCCATTCATAACCATACCATGGAGACTGTGGTGACTGTTCAAGAAAGGAGTGTAATAATTTAAATGTATAAATATATAATATAATGATACACTTAAGACTTCTTACAAATCCTTTATTACAACTTTAAATCAACTTTAAGACCGAATGTTCTTTGGAAAAGCTCCCAAAGCACAAACACAAAAACACCGATCTCACTTCAAACTGGGAAATATCCCCCAGAGTTTGAAGCTGGATGCTGGAGGTGGAGTGGTAGAAACAGAGAGAGAAACACAATCACCAGTTTGGAAGCTCTTGTTTCATACATGACGTCAGGTAAGCAAAGCATGTAACTTTTGATGCAGAGAAAAGTTCGAGTTGCCTGAAGTAGCTTGTGGCCTTCACACTGTCAAGGCCTTTTATTAGCAAATGTGTATTTAACAGATGTTAACTGTAAAACATCTTAATTTTACAGGTATTACTAACAGGTTATTTCTGCACCATTAACAGCCTTTACTCTGTTACCCGTCTGCATCTGATAACGTCTCCATCCCAGGACAGGCAGCGCTAAGGCTAAGTTATTAAAAGGTAGCTGTGATAAAGGCTTGCAGCCACTCCTCTGTCTGCAAACAGATCAAAAACAACACTAACGCCAAAATCGTTAACCAGCAGAGTGCTTTCACAAGTATTACCGCAAGAAGCTTTTCAACCCCAAAAAGCACAGAAAAAGCTGTCTTGATCACGGAATGCAATATGACCGACATATCTAAATTCCTGATAAGTGGCTCTAATTTCCTCGTTAGCCACTGGCTGATGCTATCGCTAATGGCATTTTTAATGTCTTTCTATTTGTGGTCAGTGAGAGCCGGAACAGCAAGCTCAAAGGCCTGGGTGACATCAGCACATTGATGGCAAATAGTAACAACAATTACAACGATAGCAGTAAAGCCTCTTTTCTCCACGACTCTGTGTGAAAACTAGTCGCAGGGCAGCTGTGAGAATAAAGCTGCCATTTTTATTTCATCTGCTGATTATTTTCTCAATTGATGAATTGCCTAAAAAAACTGGAAATAAACGACAAGTATTTAAAGATTATTTGATTGATTGAAGTTCCCACAGATATCCAGCAAATGACAAAATGACAAAAGTGATTAACTTATCAAAACAGTTTCACCAGCCAGGCTCTAATTGTGATTTTTTTCCCCCCTTTGTTAGGTTAATTATTCTTAGTAAAAGTATCACTACTCCTCTTATTACTCTGTACATAAAAAACACAAGTGATCACAGAGTATCTACTAGTAATTTACCATTTACCCAAATTTTACTTTCATTAGTGACCGAAACATTTCTGATTCTGATTCAAAGGAAATCCTCCGTGTTGGTCCTTCTGTCCCTCATCCTGTGACTGAACTGATGTGTTTTCCCACATCATGCTGCTCGATCACATTAAACATTTACCCCACTGCCAGTCTAATCTTTTCTGTCCAAGGCTGAGCTGCCTGCAACAAACACGGCCTTTGTTACACCGTACAAACAAAAGCGCGCACACAAACACACAAAATGAGGCAGTCTCGCCGTTTCAAGTTTGCCATTGATTGATACCTGCTGTGGTGAGAAAAGTCCAATTCTTATATGCAGTTAATATCTCGAAATTTTATTTTAATAACTCAAACTTTTGAGAAAATTACTCAAAATTTAGAAATTAGCTTGAATTGTTGGGTTATAAAGTCAAAGGTTTAAGATAATAACCTAAAAAACTGACTTATGGATGACAAACAAAATCGAAGCTGAACCAAAAGCAAACAAAAACACTGAACTATGTGCTTGTTATCTCTAGTGAGTAATATTTTACGGATGAAAACTTGTCAACAATCTGCACTCATGTAGCCCTTTTGACCATTGACCTTACCAGTACCGATCCGTGAGTCGTTTGTTACCGGGCCGTGAGAATTGAGGCTTTTATGGTTTTCAGGGTTTTTGTCGTTAACTCGGTTTCCCCGGGTCTTTTCCCGTGTGTTGTGAATAAATTTAGAATACAGATAATGCAGAATACTTAGAGATTGCCACAACACCACTTAACACCCCGTTGCCATTTCTGACATCATATCTGTGTGAGGCGGGGTTTTCTGGAGTTACAGCTACCAAAACAAAATTGCGGAGCAGACTGAGCATAATGTCCCCCATTACACCCAGGAGGACCGTCTCTCATTGATTAAGCGTCACGGTGAATTATATATTTTCATGTATTTTATATTTGTTTTGTTGTTGTGTGTCTTATTTTGAAAGAAATGTTTACACATTACACATCATGTTGTTGGCGCATTTCAGGAGGACGCTGCTAATAAAGTTACACAATTACACAGTGAATTTGTGTTTATTATTATATTTACAAAATATCACAGTTTTTGTCTTGTTCGTATCATTTCATTTTGTCGTATTTATCCGCGACACCTTAAAGGCTGGTCAGTGAAAATATTGTCTGACATTAAACCGGTCTGTGGTGCAATAAAGGTTTTATATAATCCTTTCCTGCAGCTCTACTGTAAAAAATAAATACAAATGCACTGTCACACATATATTTGCGAGTAGGGATGGATATTGACAGTATCTTATTGATGCAGTTGGCACAAATGACTCTCATGTCTGCTTCCTTATTGGGTCCTGATCCATTTTGGGTGCTGGGAAAAACAAGAATTGACAAATGCATTGACAAGCTTGAAGGTATATGAATCAGATGGATTAGACAATTTACAAGGGCGGCGACTCTGGCTGCAATATCACAAAGACTTCCAGTTGAGTAGAAGAATAAGGGAAAACCACTCTCAGGTTTTCCTAATATGTGCTTCTGGTGCTGGAAAACAATTTTTTTTTATGTTGCTGTGACTGATGCACAAGGCTTCCACTTTACTTCTCAATAACAATCACTAATTGCCCAAATTACACCAGCAGTATAGAGCAGTGTTACAGCATTAATACAGACCAGATGATGCTTATTTGTAGCGCACGGTGCTGGAGAAGCCGGTCTGTGTCCAGATACTGGTTCAGGTTCAGAGGACCTGCACCTGAGAACCCGGCATGCTGAGACTTCCACTCACCTCTATAGACTAACTCAAAGTTTACACCTGTTGCTTTCTTGCCTTTACCTGCAATGATGTCGTCCATCTGCTCCAGTGCCGCCTCGAGCATGTGACTGGCCTCTGTTTCCATGGTGATGGCAGGTAGCATCAGATCTCAGGTGTTCTGATGTTCTACAGAAGAAATAAAAATAAGTTAATTAATAACTTGCTGTACAACTGACTCTAGACTTTGACAGAACAAAAAACCCAACAGCCAATATTTGTTCAACCAGGAGGTTTCCTGCATCGCCGTCTTTTTACATACCCAACGGTTATGCATTTACATATTGAGATAAAAAAAAAAACTCGATTTTATTATTTTTGTGCTGAGAACCAAATCTTTACTTAAAAAACACTGGTCTGTTTGAAAGTGGTTTTAGCTGGTCACATGATTTGAAAATGGATTTTAGATTTTAATATTTAGCAACTAATATGAAAATAACAAAGTTTTACAGTTTAAAGTAAACTGTCAAACATATATATTTAATTGCTGTAATATTCTAGATATTTAAAATTGAGCTGTTGTATATATTAGAACTATTTCTTATATTTTAATATTTTATAAGTTTGTATTATATTGAATTATTTAATTTAGTTCAGGGCCAATAACAACACAACAGCAGCAAACACAACAACAATAGGCTGATATATTTGTGCAGCAGAAACATAATTGCATCAATTTTGTGTGTGTGTGTGTGTGTGGGTGCATGGTGTGTGTGTGTGTGTGTGTGTGTGTGTGTGTGTGTGTGTGTGTGTGTGTGTGTGCGTGTGTGTGTGTGTGTGTTTGTGTGTGTGTGTGTGTGTGCGCGGCTGTGTGTGTTACTGTGTGTGTGTGTGTTACTGTATGTGTGTGTTACCGTATGTGTGTGTGTGTGTGTTACTGTGTGTGTGCGTGGCTGTGTGTGTTACTGTGTGTGTGTGTGTGTTACCGTATGTGTGTGTTACTGTGTGTGTGTTACTGTGTGTGTGTCCCAACACAAGTCGCACACACACTGGTCTGGGTTCATGTTGTGTCGCCGTCCTTTTAATTATTTCCAATCTGGGTTTTTTTTTTATTTATTTGTATTTTAAATGGTTTACTGGTTGCCGGGACGACCCGACCGTTAGTCTGTTGGGTCTCCAGACAGGCCCCGCCTCTCTGAGGTTCACATGTCAGCTGTTCTTTGGGTCCTTGACGGTTGGAAGCTGAGAGGCGAGTGTTTGCTTGTGCTGGTCATGTGACCACCTCAGAGGCATCTCACGTGTGTGCACGCACTGAGCTCAAAGCAATAAGTTACTTAATTACTTGTCAGAGAAAGTAATTAGTTACACTACTCATTACATTAGTTTCTTGTTAGTGCGTGAAATGACCTGAAACTCTGAGTCTCATAATTACACATGAAGCTGAGGCTACAGCCCCACACCCAACACCAACCCTATACACACACACACACACACGAGCGTTTAGTTTGTATGGGTAATGATGTAACTGTAACTGTAACACTTCACGATGGACAGACCTGATCCTAAACGCAGCCGACCTGGATCTCGTCTACTACTCAGCGTCTGTTTCTGTTCCTGGCCGATATAAACGAGTGAGCGCTGAAGCCGCGCCGTCTCCAGGTTTGGAGGACTGTTCTCCAGGATGGATCCAGTTTCACGCTCAGCGTTCTGGACTCAGATGCTCAGCAGCCGCTTCCTGTTGTGTCTCTTTTTATTACGTCTGAAAACCACAATATCGTCACACACAGCAGCAACGATGTGCAGCGCGACAGCAGCACGCGGTCCTCACAGTCGCTGTGAACGCTCAGCTCTCAGAAACACACAATCACCGCTACTTTGTGTTGTTGTTGTTGTTGTTGTTGCTTTATGGTCAACACTTAAAATAATAAAAACAGGAGGGCGGTGACGCTGTGTTTGTGGGTCTGTCTGTTAGCAGGTTTGTACAGGACAGCCTGCCATGCTGTGTGTGTGTGTGCGCGCCTGCATACTAACGTAACAGCTTGATTGCATGCATGTGTGCGCGTGTAATTCGATCTGCTTGTTATGCAGCGTCTCATTACATCCATATGCTCGTCCTCCACACCCATTTTTGTTTTTAAATATGGACACTAAAGCAGGAAGAGACAAATCACGGCGATTTAACTGGAAAATAAAGCAGCGGCTGCTGCTCCGTGGACACGCACCAACACTGGACACCATTGGCCAGTAGAGGCAGCACAGAACCAGACGCACGCTTGATGTTAAACCTTTAGCCGTTCCTCAGCGCGGCTTTACATCGATGCACGTGAGAATGAGCTGCTGCCTTTTGCCATTAAACTAAATGTTTTGGATGTTGGAAGCCAGCACATGTTACACACACAGAGGACACGCTGACCTTTGAATACAGAACATGTAGTTAGTGTGTAACTCACTGGGTAACATTAAAACATTAAGACTGTGATTATGTTATATTATAAATGTTTAATCTTACATACTTGGGCTGAACTGTGAGCGGTTTAGTTTCTGTGTCTTACAGAATGATTTTTAGACTCCGCCCACTCCCGGACAGGCGCGTAGCATCAGTTTGCGTCACGTCCACAGTGTCACGGTGAACGTGTGATGACGTGAGACGTCTGCGCTTGGACTCAGTGATTGGTTCTGCAGAGGTTTGGGGCTGTTTTTAACCTTGTGTTTGCTGTTTGGAGGCTGGATTTGGCCACTACATTAAAGCACGTGTGTAACATTTCCCACAATTCAACCTAAACTTAGATGGTTTCAGGCTTCAGTCTTTGGGTTGAGTTTGGGTGTTGTCTTGGAAAACCACAGCCCATCTCTATCCAGAGTGTGTCAGTGGTATCAGGGCTGAATCTGGTTTTGGACCGTCTAAGTCTGGGTCCTTTGTGCGTGTGTGTGGACCTGAGTTTGAATAACCTTGGTGAACACAGCTCTACAGAAGACAAAGTCTGAGTCCAAACCGATGTTCCATCAGAAATCTGATTTTAGACCCGTCTTTAATTAATTAGGAAAACTTTCGGTCTGACCTTTGACCTAGCATTAGAAACTTATTGTACTGGTTTGGGTTACTGGTTGGTTTATTACCTGTTTGAACCTTTATGGAGCATCTGGGAGGACCCTTCAGAGGTTTGGGGGATTTTCTGGGATTCGAGCTGCCGTAGTGCTGTGGTCGTGAGATCAGACTGACCGTATGTGGCTGAGAGCAGAACTCTGGTTTTGGTCGAGTCATAGAAACAGTTTTACTGGTTTTGGAACATTTCTGAGATGGCATTAGACCTGGCATTGGACTAGTGGGACATTTTTGGATTAAGGGTTCACTTAGGAGCATTTGGAAAAACCGCTCTCATGATTTTAGACGGCGTTAGTTTTTGGACAGGAAACAGCAGCTTTCATCAGACTGTGGTGACTTTGAAAGGTGACCTTACTCCAAGTTTAATCATCTGTTTAAACGCTTTAATGGAAGACTTTACTGAGAACACACAACACACACTGATCACTTGCTGTGTGGATTTCTTTGAGTTTGATGTGGTTTGGGGGCTCAGACTTGGTGTTGGGGTCCGGGTTGGGTCCGGGGGACTGGGAATGATTAGGACTGACGGTCCTCACAAAGACACAAGCATAAATGTGTGTTTTGCCAGCGGCAACAGAAAAAGAGAGCGAGAGTCTGTAGGCAGTTAGCGGGCTGATCAAAGACACGCGGTCACAGCTTTGTGGGTTTCAGCCACGTGCCTCCTCTTCCTCCTCACTTCCTGTTCTCCTTATTGCCTCCACTTCCTCTCTCTTCAGTCTCCTGGTTCTTTCTCCGGCTCTCTCGGTCATTCACGGCTCTGACTGAACAGCTACTTTCACCTCAGCGAGTATCCACTCAGAAATATTCCTGTGCTGAACATCTGGAGGAAGATTCAGACGTGGACTGGTGCCATTGATCCTGAAGTGATGGAGGCAGGAGCAGGAGTGTGAGCGGGCTGTCAAACACTTCAGTGGATGAAACCTGTCAGGGTAGATGACAGCAGAGATGATGTCTCTATACGTCCTATCATCCCTCCATCAGACGATAGCCTCTTCACCCTCCTCTCTCTGCCGGCTCTTTCAACGCCCCCTCTATCTCCCCATCGCTCGTTACTCCCTGCGCCCCCACCCCCTCCTCCACCTCAGCGAGCCTTTGAAGCTTGCCGTGGCGGTCCAACGATTTGACTAACCAGCACCCACGGGAGCCGTCCGGGCCCGCTGTTACGTCACGTTACTGCAACATCAAGGAGAGCGTGTGCAGAGCAGGGTGGACGGAGCTGCGTGCACGTGTGGAGATCTGAGTTTGCGTGAACCTGCTGCTCTCGGTTTGACCTCCACAATCAAAGAACGCCGTCGCCTCTTCATTCCTGTGAAGTGTCAGAGATGATTTTTCTGCTGTGCCGCGCTCGGCCCGTACGAGCGCTCGGCAGGGTTTTTAGACGCGTTACGTAAAGCTGCAGCGCGGACGGTAAAGGTCCCCCGTGGTCGGGTTTTCATGATTTCAGCTCAGGGCATGAATAATGCTCTTCATCACGTTGGGTGAATGAGTGTTTTAGTGGGAGAAATATTTATTTCTAACTCTGAGGAGCAAAGCAGCAACAGGAAGGCCCCGAACACGTCACAGACTTTATCCCGATTATGATCCGTCTGCAGAGCCGGTCTTTGATGGAGCAGTGAGAGTCCTCAGACATGGTCTCGCCTGGTCCTTCATCCTTCACCCTCGGGATACTCCTGGTCAGCCGACGCCTGGTCCTCCTTCTAACTGCTCCTGAAGCTTGTACCAGGAGCTGAGCTCTGCCTCGAACCAACGAGGAAATCAACCAGAGACTCACAAAATGAACTCAAGCTCGCTGCGGCCTAAATATTACCGTCCCTGTTGGGTCTGCATAATGAATTACTCTAAAGTTTTCTTCATTTTGAATCTCTGAGTTTTGGACGTTTCTTGTATCTCACTCTTTAGTTTGTATGTTGGTAAATGAGCGCATGTAGCTGCGGTGTAGGAACGTCTGTCACTCACTCAGAGGACACCGTGAGCACCGATATCCATCAGCGCCACAGATACATCTCAGCTCCGGTTTTCACTAAACTTGATGTGACGCTTTAAATCGCTGCTAGTTTGACTCATTTACAGACGTTTCTCTCCCGGTAAAAAGTTTACTTTGAGATTTTAGATTTGTTCTCTCATCCCTGAAACGTCTTTGATCTCGTTTTAAAGCGTTGGTTCAAAGACACAGACTTGAACTTTTTGCCTTTGTGGTCCTGAGATCGGTTTATTCAACACGCGGTGAATCACACAGTGGCGTCTACCCTTCAGCCCTGATATCACTCCGCCGCCACCGAAGGCTTTTAACTGAGATTTAAACTAGATGACTTCTGATCGCTGGTCATAACTAATAAACGGGAACTGGTGAGTTTCACAAACAGAGCGATCTTCTGCAGCGATTCTGTGAAACCGAGTCAGAAATAATAAAGTCTATATTTAGGTTTGACGCAGCATCCCAGAGCCTGTGGCTGCATCTAAACAACATCCATTCCTCTCCTGGTTTTGTGTTCAGGAGGACATCCTGTTTGTAATTTGGGCTTTTTGTTTCTCAGCAGTCTCACCACAAGCTGGTCGTAAAATGGACCCACCTGTGGATTTGCATGGTGGGCCGCGAGCAGAGAGGATTCACAACAAGCCAGAGGAAGGCATGCATGCAGTTCCTGTGCAGGGCTGTGGACTGAGGCTACGCTCACATTTGCACTGAATTTTCCACAGAATTAATTTCTCCAGAGAGCAGGACGGCCAAAGGTTTCCTCACAGCGCAGCCGAGCCGCTGAGAGCCGACGAACCACAAGATGAGGAATGTTCTGCATTTATAGAAAATGTCACTATTTTCATGTTTTAACCCAACGATGCTTTCTGAAACTTACTGTCATGTTATCCTGTTATGCTCTCTACTTAATTTCACTTCAGATTTTGTGGTTTTTAGTGCAGATTTACTGCAGCCCATAGTTATTGTTGTGATAGTGATCAGTCAGAGCTGGATCTTTAAGGCCCTGCCTGGCTCTCATCTCGTCACACATCCTTTGTATCATTAAGCAGAGCACTGCACTGATGATTCAGTTGGTCCCCTCAGGCCTGTTCGTGCAGGTAAAGACTCGGCAGGATCAGAACTTAAGCTGGATGTAAACCTCGGGACCCGGACCTCATCAAACATCCTCAGCTTTGTCCAATAAAGTTGGAATTCCCATCATTCCCATCGTGTTTTCCCAGATAAAACTCATCAGCTGAACACCAGAAGCGCAGCATCGCTGCTGCGACTCAAACACTGTATATGTGCGGCTCGGCCGCGCAAAGAGGCAAGATCCTTTTATTGGGTTACAGGCTGGAGGTCAGGGTCAGGGGTGGTATGTGCCCAGAATATCAGGTGTGTTCACCGATCAGGTTTTCCGTGGATGTCTTTCTTCCCTGATGGAACGGGCACGTTCCAGGACCTCGGTGTCACCGGGATCAAACTGTGACAGGACGACTCAGGACGCACGAAGTCTCCCACCGTCAGCACGACGCACGCCAATAAATGTGACACCGCAATGACATGATGCTACAGTGAATATGTGGCAGCGTCAAAGCTGAAGGTGAATCACACGAGTCTGCAGACAGGTCAGAGGTCACCGTGTTAAACCAGGTAAAGGTTGCTGTGTTCACAGGGCCCGTGTTTGCTTATTGCCGTCAGAGCCAGGAAAGTTGTTCACACACAAAAACGCTGAAGGATCGCCGACGTCAGGAGAACGTTCATCATCACATCTTTGCCGACGCCACCGCCGACCGACGGGCCGCCAGCAGCTGGCAGGAGGACGCGGAACGAGCGCGGATTCAGACGGAGGAAATGGCAGGAACAGATCCCTCCTGAACAAAAAGCTCTTTCTGTGTGAGCGAGAGTGTGTTTAGCTTCATGGAGTGGAAACTGTGGCATGAGGAATGTGTGTGTTTTGGACAGACAGTCGCACATATGGAGGAAAACTGTGGGGAAAGTAGATTAACTGTGTGTGTGTGTGTGTGTGCGTGCGTTCGTGCGTGCAGCAGCTGTGTTCCAGGTGTGCAGCAGCGGTGTGCTCCGTCAGCAGGGAGCTGTTCAGCAGTGGGAACTCCCACCGTTAAAACGCCAAATATGATTTCATGGAAGCGAATCCCAAACGCCGCGTTTGGGCAGAAGGTGACACCGACAGCTTCAACACGGCTGCCAGGACCAGACCCGAGGAGCGACGGAGATAAATGATCCTCGGGCCTCGCCAGGGATCAGCTGACATCATTCCCTCAGAGCGAGCCGTCAGCAGGTACAGCGAGTGGATCAGTGCGAGGACTCCGCTGGATGTCCCGCTCTTGCGTGTTATAATCCAGATGTTTGGAGACACGTTTCCATGTTGTGGGAACGTTTGAGTCCACGCAGGCCCTCAGGTTATATTTGGTGTGAGGAAACGACTCCTCGGTCCGAGTGGAGGCCAAAGGCCGGATTCAACAAGCTCACGTACAGAAGAAGCACCTGACATCCTTCACCTGCTCAGAGCCAGGAGCAGCCACGCTGACGGTCTGACGGTCTCGTTCATTACATCACAGCTTTGTGCCTTTTATTGACACCAGTCTGCAGGAACGACACCGTGCACCTCACAGTTCAGCCTCAGGTCCGGTTTCCTCTCAGCGAGCTCGGTCTCACCTGAACCCGCAGCAGGTGTGTGGAGCTGATGGGAGGCAGCGCCACATTAGAGGATCTCCTCCCACAGCATCCGTGTCCTTGACATCAAACGCCGCCTGAAGTTTCTGTAGACACGTTGTAAAAACATGGGAGTCAAACAGCACAGAGAGGAGAGCACCAGCAGCTCTGATCATGTGGAGACGCTACTGAGCACGTGCAGTCAGTACTCTGCAACGCTCCGATTCAACAAACATGTGTTCATCAGACACTGCTGCGGTCTCCCTGCTGTGTGCGTCACCTGTGAACATGTTTAACACACCCAGTGATAGAGATAACAACCCGGAGGCGTTTGTAGGAGCACTGACCCGGGGTCTGTTCACAGAGTTCAGAGGTCAAACTGATTTATATGGAGCCTTCACAGAGCTGCTGTCAGAATCACATCAGGATGAAGGAGAGCAGCAGCAGCAGCAGCGCTGTGACATCATAGCGATGCTCCTTTGGGCCAAAACTTCAGGGACACTAACAGGCGGCTTTAAGTGGGACGGGCGACACACAGTGGGCGGGTCCTGAGATAAACCTGACTACCAATGAGAGCACAGGACACAGCTGACTGACACATGGACTGGTCGTAAAGGTGTTACCTAGGTAACGATTGAGTGTGGACGCAGACACGCTGCTCAAATATCGGCACTTTTGAAACTTTATGTCCCACATGTTGAAAGCAGAGCGCGCGTCACGGCTAATTCTGCCTCACGTGTGACCGATACAAACTCACGAAGGACCTCAAACTGTGTCCACGCACGGCCGGCCAGAGACGCACACGCGAACGGATGAGCGAGTTTCTCTGGAGCACGCTCAGCTTCAGTCAGCAGTAGAAATTCCTTCCAACGGACCGCGCACTCAAACGCACCACAGACCGACGCTGTAACCTCATCTGCAGGCGAGCTGGAAAACGGCTCTGCAGAAACGTTTACTCAGCATTAAACACACGCACACACACACACACACACACACGCTGTCACTGCATCATCCCAAGGACTCCATTCTGACCAATCACAGCTCTGTG
>VUQR01036086.1:18550-31791 GCA_015108515.1 Hemichromis elongatus
ATCACAGCTCTGTGAGGACCAAGTTTGTGTGATAGAAAAGGTCTTCATCACTGAAGAGGAAAGAAGCAGGGAGGCCGAGGAGGAGGAGGAGGAGGCCGAGGAGGAGGAGGGTAAATTATAGAAGAGGACGAGAGGAGGCAACAAGGAAACACAAAGAGGAAACTGTATGAGGTTTAGAAGTGCACGTGTTCAGCTTCAGGTTTATTTGACCTGAAAAATGAAAGCAGCACTAAAACATGTGAAGCTGCAGTTCCTCTGATGTCCAGCAGAGGCAGTCCCACTGTCCAGTTTCTGACTTTACAGTCAAAAGTAAATATAAAGTAAATAAAACGGAAATATTTTCAAAATCTACAAAAAATTTCTTTGAAACGAAAAGTTATATTTTTATTTATTGGCCAAATAAACGTTTTAATAAAAGTTTTTATTAAAAGTTTTATGCCCAAATCTGAGTCATTAGAAAATCAGCAATGAACGACTAAAGCTCATGTTCCTGGTTAGCGCTGTAAGTAAATAACAGCAGTTTGGTATCTTAAAGAAAAATGCACTTTGTAATGTTTTCAGCTTTTTATAAAACACCAATAGTTTGATTATTAAAAACATAATTTTTATCAAAGAGCTCATCCATACTGGTATTATAGACACAGCTGTGGCGTAAACCTTACACGTGCAGCATTAGCACTCCAACCGTCCAATCAAAGTCAGCGCTCCAAAACTCACGAAGCAGGACGACGTTCATCGTCTCTGTGAAACACATCAGTTCATTTCATAATCGGTTTTCACGCCCGCCGTGTTCGTTTTCCTGGACTGTGTGAACACCACACACCTGCATCGTGGCGTGAAGGCACTCGACATCGATCCCAGCCTTGGTCAGGCGTACCGATGCTTTGTACTCTGTGCGGGAAGATGTGCGAAGGTCTGCGCAGGCTAGCAGCTAGCTGTGAACAGGACGTAAACTCTTCAATCGTCCAAAAGCTTCTTTCTCTGTTTAGTTTTGTTGCTTTTTATTTTGGGTTACTTGGATTTTTCTGTGTGAAAAGAAAAACTACAAGTTTACAAACTCAGGTTTGATTCGGACCAGAGTGAACCTGCTACAGGTGTGAAAACACGCTTAGCGTAGCTCCTCGTGTATTCCAGGCTCTCCTGAACATGTCAGAGCATAAATGATGGAAACAGGTGAACCCTGGTGGGACAGCTGGGACAGGCCGTGGAGAACATGGATGCATGATGAGCTGATTCTTCTGATCACCTCTCTGCTGTGATGTCAGACTTCTCGCCTCCAGCCGAGCTCCTCCTTCAGTTTATCGCTGTCGTTAGTGACGGTGGCGTCTGCTCGTATTACCGTGTGCATGGCTAACGCTGCGCCCTCTCTTTGATAACCGGCTGTTCTCTGTGTTTCTACGTGAACGTGAGCTCCGAGTGAATGTGCATGTTTGTGACTCGGCCCTGATCACGTGGGGATCGTCTGACAATGACTGCTGGAATTAAATGTTGCTGTTTGCTAAACGAGCGACAGCTGCATCTACAAATTAAACTCTTTTGTCCGACGGCGGTGCATTTTGGTATTTTAGCTCGTTAGCTGCTGCTGCTCTCTCCGGTTACATAAAACACGTTTCAGCTCCTGAAACGCTCCAAAAATAACATGAAATACCAGCGGCGGCCACATTCTTCCCTCTCTGTCTTCCTCCCTGCTTTTGTTTGAAGCTCCGTCCACTGCTGGTGATTATCCGTCTGTTTATCTGTCGTTCTCTCCGAGTGTCACCGTTTAATTGGACACCCCTCCTCCTCCTCCTCCGTCCCCATGGGAAAGTATGCAGACACATTTTGATTTGATTATGGCTCACAAACCAAACTATGCTCCGTTGCATTCCTGCTCCAGCAAACAGATGATCTGCAGAGCAAGGCAGCGAGCAGGCCGGGTGGGGGTTTGATTTCCTCTGGAGTCACTCCTGATGTAAAACCTCCACCTTCATCCCTCGCTGTGGGTCACACGTTATTTCACTTCACTCTTAAAGGACCTCAGATCGTCTCTCTGCAGGTCCGAGTCACCTGACCACACCGTCACATTTACCTCTTTTCTTAAAACGCCCTCTCTTTTTGTCCATGGCTCACATACACCCTCTACAGGCAGTCCTGTGTAACTGCACTACACTGCAACAGTGCAGCTCCTGTCCTGCAACAGTCCACATCAATCTTAAAACCTGACACAGGACCAACAGGGGAGGTTGGGGTGAGGTCGGGGGTCACCAGGGGGACTGCCAGGACACAGTCTATGATCCATCTCCTGCAGAAACCTGAGGTCTGTGCACTTACCTTTCATCCTCAGAGTCAGGACATGTGGAGCATCATTAGCATTTTTAATTCTAATTCAAATTCATTCAGATACAATGTTTCTGAAGCAGCTTTAAAGAATCATTTTAGCCATTTATCTGCTTCATTCACTGAAGAAAAGGAGCCCTGCTAAATCTAAATCCTGCGTACTTCAGTGCTTACACTCCGATAGCACATTAGCATAAAAACATGGACCATCAGACAGCGGTCGCCCAGCACGACGACACATCATCAGCATACATGATGATGCTAAGCTAACTCGAGGGTTTGTGGAAAGATGAAATGTGTGTGTCTGGATGAAGCTGATAAAACTATCGTGTCTGTTTATTTGTTGATTGTCATTGAGCCCTTTCTCTTGAGCGCCCCCTGCTGTACCTCTGATGAACTGCAGGGAGTTTCTGTCCAATGGGGTTAAAATAAAAAGTGGAAGGACTTCCTGCGACGGGCTCAGAGAGCAAACTGACTCTACCATCGTGGACGTGCTAACAGAGCATTCTTACAGACAGGACGTGGCTCGAGTCTGAAACTAAATTCAAAGGTCAAACTTGCTGTGTAATAATCTGTGAGCTGGACAGGAAGTGACAGCACCACGACCATCATTAGTCCCAATCACCGCTCAGTGGCTCTCAGACCCTGTTCAGGTTTGTCACGCCGAGCGCCTCATCGCTCGCCTTCATGTGGTTTCTTAAACGAGTTCCCATCATGCATCAGAACAATGGCTTCCAAATGCTTGGATTTGGACCGTGAGAGGTTGGAGAGGAAGCCAGCGCCTGGCTGTTTTGTCTGTGTGTTTACACTTTATCTGTTGACATTCATCAGAAAACCGTCCAATGGGAGCAGGCGAGAGCGGCAGCGCCTCGCTCTCATGTGGCGGGAAAACGGAGGAAAGGAGAGAAAGGAAGAGAAAGGAAAGAAAACTCAAAGCAGAAAACACGAAGTCAAAACAACGACAGAGAAAACCGAGGCCGAGAGGACCGCTGGGAAGAGAGAGAGAGAAGAAGAGGCGCAGGTGAGAGGGAGAAAACAGGAAGACGCTCCCGGTCTCCGATCACAAATAAAACGGGAATCACGAGAGCGAGCGAGCGGGCGAGAGAGTCTCTTCATATCTGTGTGACTCATCGTCTGTGTCCTCGAACGACCTCACAGCAACTCTGGGAACGCAGCAGACAAACATCTGCTGCACACACAGACACACACACACACACACTATAACACACAGACACTACAACACACACACACACAAACAGACACATGTTGGGTTTTCATATCTTGTGGGGACCTTGTTGACATAATGCTTTCCTTAGCCCCTGACCCCGACCCCGACCCTGACCCTGACCATGACCCCGACCCCGACCATAACCTGATAGTAACCCTGACACTAAAACCACATTTTGAGTCTCAAACATGGCTTCAAACTGGTGGGGACGGGATTTTGGTCCCCACGAAGATGTTAATACCCCTCCACACACACACTTGGTGATCAGCACCTTTAACCAGCCTATCACAGGCCCCGACACACCGAGCCTCGTTAGCTTGTTAGCTTGTTAGCTCAGGATGAGCGGTGACAGTGATTCGATGCTCTCAGCTCTGCTTGGTAAACATCACGGCACATAATTGTTTAGGTTTTATTTCAGTGAAACTTTGAGTGTTTTTGTGGTTGGATAAAGTTTAAAGTGAGTGTTTCTGCCGGTGTGTGTGCGCTGGGTGGAGGACCAGGACCGAGTTCTCCTTGTTCTTAATGACCAGAGGAAACGATCGGAGCGTCACAGGTTCAGGTTGTCTGAAATGATACTTCTCCTTCCTGATTAAGAAGTCTCAGCTCAGTGAAAATAAGTGAACGCCCGCTGCTGCTCTGTCTGCACAAACTCCTTCATCTCCTCCTCTCTTTGAATAGTTCCCCTCTTTTCTTCTGGGGTCATCAAATATTTTCCACTGTGCTGATAATCAGCTCAGGTCAGGGGTGCAGCAGCAGACCCTCAGAGGACTTTGACCTCAGAGGGACCTCAGAGCAGGGCTGTCACACATCTCACTGCACCGGCTTTATTTCTTACATATGTTTCAATGATTTATCCAAGAAGAAGTAATGAAATCTAAGGGAGGCACCGAAGCACAGGAAAGTCCTAAATAATAATAATAATATGTATACTGGTCTGTGTCTTAGTCCTAGTGTTAGAACAACTGAGCAGCCTGCATGTGAACTCATGCAGAAGTACATCTAGTTAACATTCGACATCATGTCACATTTCTGGGGTGTTGCTCTGCTCAGGCTGCAGAGGGTTCGTCTGTTTGAAATTAATAACGGGTGGACTAGACGAGCAGCGATGAGACCATCCCCCAAACAGGAGCAGTTATACAGGTGGAGGTCTCTGACATTTCCCCCTCCTCACCTTTTCTGACTCTTTTTGCACAGGTTGTGCTTTTGGCCAGGGCCAGAGTCTCTGCTGGCAGCGTGAGGCCATACCTGGACCCAGAGGTTGCACAGGTGGTCCACCTCCTCCAGGACGGCACATCACTACGTGCCATTGTCAGAAGGTTTGCTGTGTCTGCCAGCACAGTCTCAGGACCACGGAGGAGATTCCAGGACACAGCAGTTACTCTGGGAGAGCTGCACAGGGCCCATTAGCAGGACCAGTACCTCCAGTGTGGAAAGGGCCACACCAGCATCCACTGGTGTGAATGAATACCAGACCTGGTGGGTCTACCACTATCACTATCACCCTGACCACATGTTACACACGTGTAAGGGTGTGGAGACACGTGGAGAACCTCATGCTGCCTGTAACATAGTTCAGCATGACCTGTTTGGTGGTTGCATATCCATGGAGGGACGCACAGACCTCTACAGGCTGGGCCCCATCAGGTATCGGGGTGGTCTGCAGCGGGTCCTCGGTTCCTCCTGGTGAACGGTAATGAGAGCATGCAGGCTTTCCTGGAGGACGAAGGACTACTGAACTACTGAGCACCGTTTTCAGTTTCTGCAGTGACATTTTGATCAAATGGACTAGCTGCATCATTTTGCACTTTCACTTTGAATCCAGCCTCTGTGGGTCGATCACGTTCATATATCAGGGTAGACCCAGCATTTGACCCGACGTTCCGTTATTTTGGGGGCAGTAATGTGATCATTTCCTCCACAGGGTTACACTGATCTACTCAAACCTGACTGGACGCACATGATCATTTCAGACCGAGCATGCAGATTGGACAGGTCAGATGTGTCCACAGGAACGAGTCCGACCGCTCAGCTGAAGGCCTCGGTGTGTCAGCTCAGTTAAAGCTGCGCCGTCTCTGACAGAGCTCCGCCCTGCACGTCTCCATCACATCGTCCGTCTCCAGACCGTGTCCATGTTTCACATTCAATCTGCGAGGCTCTCATTCTCCACAGCGTACCTGGACTTTATCACATCCACCTCTCACACTTTCCCAGATGTCCCAGAGCTGCTCTGCGCAGACCGCTGAGGCTTCGCCGCTGATTATTTCCTTACATTACTTTCCCTCAGCTCCATCGCGGCCTCCGCCCACTCTGATTACAGTCAACAAAAGGCCTCACTTCTTCCTCCTCCACACGGTCGCTCAGAGGTCACGGACATCTGGGACATCTGACCTCGTCACCCCTGTGGCCTTAGTGTAATCCTGGTGGATTACATGCAGTTCAGAGCGTCATGGCTGCGATGAAGACCAGGCACGCTCTCAGGTCTGAGTGAAAAGCTTTCGTACGGAGGTGTAATTAGTCTGTGGAGAGTTTCCTCTTTAATGACTTAATCTTTCTCCTTCTTTCCAAACTGCAGTTTCAGTACATCATGTGAAAGCTGTGGGATCAACTGGAGCGGTGCAGAGGATGCACCTCTACACATCTGACTCTTCGTGACGTAAACAGGAGTTTGCAATCAACCCGAGGGGACCGGTGCGTTAGCCGAGGACCAATCAGAGACTCTGGGAGCATCAGGGGTAACAGGTCCTAAATGTCACTTATAAGCATCAAAACTGATAATAACAGTCGCTGTGATGTCAACCACTGATTCCTGGATCAGTGCTAATTTCACCAAAGATCAAGCCCCGCCTTCTTAGATGCTCTGCTGTAACCTCACAGCAGCCATATAATTGGTCATATGATGTCATTAAAATGGTCCAAAGGCTCCAAAAGCACAAACACCGTCCAGAGGCCGAGTTCAGGTAAAGCTAGCAGACAGCTACAGCCACCTGTGTCACCATCCACCTGTCAGTTACAGAGGCCACGCCCCCTAATAATGCAAACTTTAATCCTTCATACAGTTTAAACAGGTGAGATATAAACAGGTGTTATCTCTGGTGACCAAACAGTCTGTGACTGACAGTAACTGTCTGTGGGACTGACTCACTGCTGCCACTGCTGGGCAGCAGAAGAACTGCAGCTTTTGTTCAAAAACATGAAACGAGGCAGCTCTCAGTAAGAGGGGATAATAACTGCTGTTAATTATTTAATGAAACCATGAAAATGATCTTACAGTCGCTGTGAAACCATGACTCAGGATTTAAACTAAATGTTCTTCATGTGAGCGTACAGAAACGTTACTCTGACAGATAAAAACCACCTCCCACAGCTGGAGGTGACCCTGCCTCGCCACTGGTTGTTTGATTACTCTGTGAGCTTTTCCTTCTGGTACAGACGATCTGCAGGAAGCTGGAACTGAAGCCTTCAGCAGGTTTGATGCAAAGCACAACCAGAAAGGAGGAGCACGTCCGTCTGGATGGACAGAAGCCAAGTCGTTCTTTCCTCTGTGGCGCTCGCACTGTGATTACACTGGTTGGCTCCCAGTGTGCAGACATGGCTGCAGAGGCAGACCTCTGTCGGCTCTCCCTGGTTAAATAAAGATTTAACGAGCAGCTGTTGCTGCGTCTGCAGACGCACCTGCAACGAGCCGCTGCTGGGCGGCAGCCCCGATCACAGCGTGACCTCTGACCTCTGACCGAGTCATCAAACAATCACACAGGAGAGTCGCGGCGTAGCGCGCACACACACCCTGAATAATTAAATCACACAGAACCGCCATCCTCCAGAGGAACAAGGTGAACGACAGGAGAGGAAGTCGCCACGCTCTGACACTCTAACTAAACATGGTGGTCAGTCATGTGACGGTTTAAACCTGCATCCACCTGATCACCACCTCCCACAGGAGACACGAGGTTTCCACTTTAAAGTCTTAGTCTCAGCTTGGAAGCAAACAGCAGCACTGAGCGCGCTCAGACACCCCGACTCTGCAGCTTCATCTCACATTATTTTCAACACTGTTCTATTTTTCTATTCTTCACGTTATTCAAACGTTCTGATCGCGTCTCTGATTGGAGCAGGCGGTGCTCACGGGATCACGTGACCTGTAAACCACACCGTTTAATGTGAGCACGCTCAGAGCCGCTCAGAGCGAGGTGAAGGCCGTCATCTCGGCCGGAGGTTTCAGGTTTCATCTCTGTCAGGACACGAGGAAACTCAAGGACCTGGAAGCAGCATTAAGGAATTCCAGGTCTTCCAGGTGTTTCCAGGGAACAACCCCCCGACCTTGATTTAAACCCAAATATCTGTCACGACCGATGATTAATGAAGCTGAAAGTGACTAATCACAAAATTCATCATCGTGGTGACCGTGCCGTGTCTCAGCTGACGGCGGGACTCGAGTTCGTCGACATTCAGGCAGCGAGAGCCGCCGAGGGGCGCCGCGGCTGCGACTCCCAAACCTCCTGAGCCCGACAAACCCTCCGTCTGAGTCATAACTCAGTCATGACATTAGGAAATAATTACCTGATGAATAAACATCATAAATCTGTGCAGAGCTCGGAGAAAACGAAGTGCAGAAGCAGCCCGACATCAGCACGCCTCCTCAGACCGAGCAGTCCTTCCTGTTCAGGTCACACTGCCGACAGCGGCTACTGTGACCAGTTTAAACTGTTTATTTCCTCTAATCCTGTGATTGGTTGATCAGAAACCGACCAGGTGTAACTGCTGCATACTGTAGTTCTATGACAGTGCTGCACTATCTGAGCTCTGACTTCCTGAACACGAGCTGCTGCTGACTTCATCAGAGCTCAGTTAACGGTCCTTCACTGTCGAGAGGCTCACGGCGAGCCGAGGCTCGAACACGTCGTGACTGAGAGGCGATTTTCTCCAAGGAGCTACTCCAGCTACGAGTGTCCTCAGTAACAATCAGCTCGGCGCTCAGCGATGGATGGCAATTACTGTGAAGAGGGAACAGACTGTACGGCGGCGAGCGGCGAAACGTCTCTGTAAATGAAGAACAAGAGGACGAGCCGGGAACATCAGAAAGTCAGAGTGCTTTCAAACGCTCACTACGTGCTGACACACGAACGCCACGGGAGGTTCTTCTGACCTCAGATCTGTCAGGACCGCCAAGCTGTCTTTCACAAAACACACTCCAGTCAAACGTCACTGAGCAGGAAGTGCTTAAAACAAGACGAGTCAAAGGTTCATTACATCGCTGAGCTGCTTTATTTACTCAATCCAATAAAAACGGCGAAACTTCCTCAACTCTGAGACGTTTCGAGCTTCTAGCAAACCTTTAGCAGCATAGCTCATGTAAATATCACAGAATGACAAAAGAGACGATCACATCGGGGTTCAGGTTACCTCACATGTCAAAGACACTGACAGCTGTGAAGCCTGTTCTCATCGCCTGCCGTGTCTGCTGTCAGTGTGACACGTGGACGTGACATCACCACTACAGATGCAGGGTACAGGTAACCAGTGCTAGGTGTAGGCAGGCCCGGGTCAGGCCAGGATCAGGCCCGGGTCAGGCCCGGGTCAGGCCCGGGTCAGGCCAGGGTCAGGCCCGGGTCAGGCCCGGGTCACATGGGACCAGTCTGTGTCTGGAGCCACGACACACAGAAGAGACCGAGACCAGCGACTGTGGAAATGAAGACGGTTGAAGACAATGAAAGCCAGAAGTGGCGTCTCTGCGCTTTGCCCCCAACGTGGAACACACGGTTCTTCTTCTAAAAGCTTTCTAATGTCATAACACATGTGAAAAATAATAGCTGCTAGTTTCTGAAAGCGTCCCCGTTTAGCGTCTCCATCAGTGTAGCTCGCCCAGCTGACCAGTACATCTCCTCCATGTTTAAAGCATTAGATGCAGTCAGCGATGAGCTGGCAACGCCAAATCTGAGGGACAGTTTCTAACTCACCGCGATCATCTTCAAACGTCACCAACATCCAATCAAAGACCCCCCCACACACACAGAGACCCAGGAGGCTCCCACTGTGTCCCACACATGATGAGAGCTCTTCCTGTCAGCAGACGGCCGTCCTGGGACCGCGTGCTGAGGCCATGGCTCCGTCACAGAGGCACAGGGAGCGCGCTCATGAAAACACAGAGACAAGCAGGAGGGACGCTCGCCGGTCGTTTCACAAACGCAGAGGAGCTCCGACTTCATCGCTCTGCAGCTGCTCTCAGGTCCAAGTAAAGGCAGAACACCAGGAACTCAGATCAGAGTATTTTCACAGGAATTTTTCCAAATCCGTTCCAGTTTCCTGAGAAAAATACTCGAGAAAGTCCAAGAATGTCAGTGCCTGCTCCTCCGGTTTGTTGTGATTCTCAGACCGATTCAGTGGCTTTAGTCGCTCTGAGTGATGGAGCTCTGAGTGATGGAGCTGAGGTGAGCGGCTACAGCTGAACTCCCAGCAGACCCACGACTGTGCGTCGGACTGCGGCCACACCGCTGTAGGAGACGCCGAGCCACGCCCCCGTCACGCATAGGAGGCTACACGCTCTCTATGCTCAGAGCTGGACGAATGATTTCATCATTAAAATCAATCAAACATCATCGTTGTGTAACAGCTGCGTCTGATTCACACAAACAGGAGTTTTAATGAAAAACGTTTGTTTCAACCGTCTTTACTTTGAGGTCTGCAAAAGCACGGACGAAGGTCGGCGTCCTCCCACGCCGGGGTCGGTTTGTCCTTTTGGGTTTTCTGTCCACAGTGATGGATGTGCCACCCGGCAGCAGACAGATAACATCCTCTGGAGCAGGAAGTTCAGCGTTCAGCTTCCGCGGGGCGTTTGCTGCCGCTCGGCCAGACTCGACTCGCGGCAGAGTTATGGGAGGCTCTCCCCACTGACTCAGCGCTGCCTCTGATAACAGCGATCCATCGTGAGACCCTCGAAGGCGATTTATCTGCTAGAAAAATACGTCTCGGAGCAGAGGAGGAGGACGGGCGAGCGTCTTCCAAAGCACCTAAAAGCCCCTGAGAGGACAGACGCTGACGTCAGCGAGCGACGGGAGCATCGTCTGTTTACCGAGATGAAACAACCCATCTGGTATTCACATCTCCAAACTCAGGGCGGCTGATGTTGAACTCACAGAGGAAAGCTACAGGAAGGATATTAACGTATACATGATCCTGACAGCGTGCAGAGAGTAACTCACACCCAGCTCAGCTCCAGGCTGAAGACTGAAGCATCAGTACAGCCACAGCCCGACCTCAGCTGATGGGTCCATCGGTTGATCTGGGATCAGTTTCCACAAAGCAACTTTAATTTAAACTAAAGTGGTGTTTAGTGGGAAATGATACTATGAGACAAGCTGAATGACATGTGAAACATAACAAAGGGCTTCATGTTATCCATCCACGGCCTCACAGGTCACACAGGCCTGGACCCGCTGCTCATTGGCCAGTTAGACTGACGGCGATGGTTTCCACTCTGAGGACAGCCGTGCATGTGACCCCAGATCAGCCGGAGACCCGCGCGGCTCCAGCATCACTGCGTCTGAGCAGGATCCAATCAGAAGCACGCGGATCGGCTCGTTAGCCGAGCGCGCGCATCAAACTTCTCACACTGCGCAGCATCGCTGCTGCAACAACTCCTCGTCAGCAGGGTCAAACTGACCTGTAATCAGCAGGTGAGCCACCGTGACACAAAGAGCCGACGTCACTGTGAACACTTACCACAGGTCAGTGAACCTTGGGCTCACACCTCAGACTTAAACCCCCAAAGTCTCAGTCACGAGTCTCTGCAAGCTTTGACCTTTCTGCTTCTGGCTCGGAGCCGTCAGCTGTTTGTACTTCATGTCTGTAGAAAGTCGCCGTGACTCTACTTTCAGGTATTTTCCAGCCTTATTTAATCCACTCAGCCCTCTGCCATGAGCGTGTCTGAGCACAGATCTCTGAGGTAAACTACATCAGGCTCTGAGGTCTCTCCTTGCTTTGATCCATCAATCCCAGAAACAGATACTCTCATAAATAAGAACAAACTCTGACATTATTGTCTGAGACCTGGCAGCTGGAGACGCTGCAGGTTTGGTTCCAGGTCAGAGGAAGCTCTCCGTCCATCCTCACACCTTTAATCCTTCCATCCAACCTGCAGCCTGTTTCCCAGGAACGTTCACTGAGGAGAAACTTCTTCTACAGCATATTTTTTATGGCATTATTTGACAATTTCCAGACAGTAATAAAAGTTATTTGGGGAGCTCGTGTCCAAACAAAGCTTTAAAGATGACAAAAACACTGTCTCAACCACGAAATGGAGCAAAGGAAAGAATTACAACACAAACTGTTGTAGCTCAGAGCGAGGAATTAAAACTGTGCTGTTGGATTCCAAAGTGACGGACGTGAAAACACGATGGGGGGGTCGCCCCTTCGATCCAGGGTTAAGGCTCCCACGGAGCAACACATTCGAAGCATCAGCGGTTCAGTTTCCCAGAGCAGGATACCAGCTTCGTGAGCTCGGAGTCCCCGTCGGGTAAAAACGACCCTGAACGCCTCACATGTCCACAAACTGGGCTTTGTGTAAAAACCACTCAGACCTGACAGGGTTCAGGGTCACGGTCCAGCGGGTACCACTGTCTGTTTAATCTACCAAGACTCAGCTCAGTCCTCCGTGTCCAGGTTAAACACACTAACGCCGCCATGGTAACAGCTACTCGTCCAGCTACAGTCTGCCTACCCAAACCTTTTTCATGAAGAGAGGCAGAGATGTCTCCCAAAAGCTTACATCAGGTTGATTTGCCATTTGTTGAGTCACAAAAGTCCATAAACTGAGACTCTGCCAACGAAGGAGAAGCTTGTTGTGACTGTTGGAGATGTTAGATTGAACGACAGGACGGTCCCGGAGAAAAGTACGAAAAATCACAGAAAAGTTACTGTAACTACATCAGGCTCACGTCGGTACTCCGGATGTTAGCGTGAACGCTTGTGGCAAAAACCATCCAACAGCTGGATCCTGGAAAGAAACGGCAGATGTTTGCATTTCTTCTGATCAAACCTTGACAGGTTAAAGGCTGAGTGAGGCTCTGATCCTGTGGAGGAGCAGAGCAGGGACATCGGCTACAGCACACCGCATTGTTTGAGTGCGTGTAAACAGTGGAGGTAATGTTTCAGTTACAGTCCGTCGTGGTTATGGAAGCTGGTCCTTCGACCAAAGCTGGTCCTCACACTCAGACCACCAAGAGCTCGAACATCCCGAAACTAACATTTAATTTCCTGCTTTAGCCAATAAACAGACAGGACAGCAGCCGGAGCTACAGAGGCTTCAGGATCAGACCGTTTCACAAACAGAAGCACGGACACTGCAGCAAAGTGAGCAAGTCACTAATGTTAGGGTTCAATTCCCAGGCTGTAGGACTGTAGGTGGACGGGGTTGGAGGGCAACGTCTCCGAGGCGCTGTTTGGTTAAACGGGGAGTAGGAAGCAGTGAGGTGGGTGGTTTCAGCCGGAGGAGGGCTGATTTATCTGATCCTACATGTTAGGGATCCGCTCCAGAGGCGGCTGGGTTCCAGCTGGGATAAATCAAGCGCACCTCCACTAGTCAGGATATTAAAGCCATATTTAGCTGGATGTTCTCTGCAGGAGCTGGACGCTGCCCAGACGGCATGACAGAAACATGGACGGAGGGTCTGCAGTCATAAAAACAAGGTCGGTTAGTGCCGGC